>ML791269.1:20635-37209 GCA_009831015.1 Picea engelmannii | reverse complement strand
AAAAAAATCAAGTCTTCCCACACTATGTTGTCACCTCAAGGTGGATATGCTCCCAGGGTTTCACCCCCATTGTTCCTTTTTTAAAAGATGAGTATTGAAACACCCACAGTATGAATTCTCAATTGAGGGTGGAGGTTGGACATGCTCTTAGGCATTCACAAATGGTTAAACAGTTACATTTTTCATTCACATGCTTAATATGATTTGAATATGATGTAATATAAAGTTAATTTAAATCATTTCATTTTTAAAATTTGATTTTTTTTATAATAATTTAATTTTAAGGTCATGGCTAAGCAACACATAATGGTGTATAAGATTTTTTTTGTTTGTTTTGTTAATAAAATCTATAAAAATATAGATACTATGGGAAGAAAAAACATATGTTCTAAATCATTAAACCCTCCCAATAAATAAATCCAAAATTTTACAACTTTAGAAAAATATATGAACTTCACAACTTTACAAAAATATATGAAGCCCATTTACCATAACTTTACAAATATATGAGGGGAGTGGAGCAATCTTCTTTCTTTGCACTAAATTTTAGGCCTATCCAAAACTCTAGTAGATTTTCTGAACATCTGAATTGGTTTAAAATGGAACAAACCCTTAGAATAAGATTCTGAAATGCATAGAACTTTGATCCATGAGAAACTCAAACTACCCCTGAAAATTTGACTGAATTCAGACTAGATCTTTTTAAGTAAAACATATTACAAATCCATAAATTATATTTGGATAATATAAAAGGCTTAGAGGCTTAGTTGGTGCGAGCGAGTACATAAACTTACATTGTAATACTAATAATAAGTTTGGAGGGTGATGTCGGCCACGTTGAAAAATCAGAGAACCTTTAATAAAAACATAAATTATACACATGGCTCTTGGTGCAGACTCTATGGCGACTTCGTTAACGCTCTGGATTTTCAAAACATATGATGCTCCGCACGTTAGCCTGCACGAAGTTGCGTACGGATTGATCGTGCACAGCACCAACTCACCAAGAGATTGAGTCGCATCCCTCCCTCCAATATATTAACTTCAACTTCCACAACAATATGTCCTCCTCTGCTACGCAAATGGAGCTTCTTCTATGCCCTTCTCACCTGTGTTTATCCCAACGGTTTGAAGGTTTCTGTTTAACAGCTATTTGATCTAGCGGAGCTCAGGCATCACAGTATGGAGAAACACAGTAAAGTAACAATGTTTTTCAGGATACTTAGCGTGGCGTTATTGTACTTAGTATGGATAGAAAAATACAGATATTCTGCATTGGCTGCAAACATTACTGATATGCTTGATATTTTTCCGCCATTGGAGATCCCCGAAGGAACCGAACTTTCATCTGGGTAGGTGTACTGGTGAATTTTATGAAGCTTGATGGAAGAGGAATTAAAAAATAATTCAGATACAAATTTCTGGATGTTTAAAAGATCTCCAATGGATTTACACTATTATATTTTATATTGTATATATTAATACTTATATGATGCAAAGCTATCTCTTCACAATAACATGATTCTATTAGGTATAATGAAAAAATGGTATTTCTTCATTGTTTGGAGAGGCTCATTTTACAGTTCAGTATTAGGTTCAGGTTGATGTGTTATTATGTAAGTAAAAGAAAATTGTATATGTATTTTTATTAGGTATATTGAAATTTACAGTTCAGTATTAGGTTTAGGTTGATGTGTTATTATGTAAGTAAATGAAAATTGTATACCTGATTCCATTAGGTATACTGAAAAATGTTATTTCTTTATTGTTTGGAGAGGCGCATTCTACAACTCAGTATTAGGTTCAGGTTGATGTGTTATTATACAAGTAAATGAAAATTGTATATGTGATTCCATTAGGTATAGTTAAAAATGTTATTTCTTCATTATTTGGAGAGGCTTATTCTACAGCTCAGTATTAGATTCAGGTTGATGTGTTATTATGTAAGTAAATGAAAATTGTATATGTGATTCCATTAGGTATACTCAAAATGTTATTTCTTCATTGTTTGGAGAGGTCCATTCTACAGCTCAGTGTTAGGTTCAGGTTGATGTGTTATTATGTAAGTAAATGAAAATTGTATATGTGATTCCATTAGGTATACTGAAAATGTTATTTCTACATTGTTCGGAGAGGCTTGGTATTAGGTTTAGGTTGATGTATTATTATGTAAGTAAATGAAAATTGTATATGTAAATTGTATATGTGATTCCATTAGTTATACTGAAAATTGTTATTTTTTCAGTGTTTGAAGAGGCCTACAGCTCAGTATTAGGTTGAGGTCGATGTGTTATTATATAAGTAAATGAAAATTGTATATACAATTGATTGTTATTATATAAGTAAATGAAAATTGTATATCTCTAACCTTTTGCTTTAAAAATAAGAAAGGGTTTGCAAATCGAAAGATATGATCCCTTTGAATGCTTAATAAAGTTTATACTGATAATAACATTGATCTATATAACTGAATTATATGAGATTTCTTCTTTTTTTCAGGCTTCCATTGAACTCTTCCGATGCAACGAGGAGATCTTTGGGGCCATATTACAGTTACAGAGTTTTGAATGAGATCGACGCTTGCTGGAGAAACGATGCCAACTGGGCATACCACCGGCAAGCATTGGCCGACTGTGCAATCGGTTTCGGAAGCGGTGCAGTTGGAGGGAAGTACGGGCGAATATACACAGTGACCGACCCAGGGGACGACCCTGTGAATCCCAAATTCGGCACCCTGCGTTATGGAGTAATCCAATCTGCGCCTCTGTGGATCATATTCCAGCGCGGAATGTTGATCAAATTGCAAGCGGAATTGATGGTGAACAGCTATAAGACCATAGACGGGCGAGGAGCCAACGTGGAAATGGCTTACGGGCCTTGCATCACTGTGCAGTATGTGAGCCATGTGATAATCCACGGCCTCAACATTCACAACTGCGTGCCTTCGAGGTCCGGCATGGTGAAGAGCTCCCCATATCATACTGGTTACAGGCAAGGATCGGACGGGGACGGGATCGCGGTCTTTGGATCGAGCAACGTCTGGATAGATCATTGCACGATCTCTCACTGCACCGATGGGCTTATCGATGTGATTCACGCATCGAGTGCTATTACCATCTCCAATTGCCATTTTTACGATCACGATAAGGTTAGATTTAGCTATAAAAATAAGAAAAATTGTCGATTTTAACTATCGTGGCGCATTTTTTTATGTTTTGCATCTAACTGTGTCCAGGCAATACTGATGGGCCATGACGATAGCTATAAAGCCGATAAGATTCTCAAAGGGACGTTAGCATTTAATCGTTTTGGCCCAAACTTAGTCCAACGGATGCCAAGGTACTAAGCGAGCTAAATTCCTATTCTAATTAAGTTTGCAGTATCAGTTTGTTTACAGTATTATGAATGCTAAATTCAATTTTTATTTTATTTATTCATTTAGTCATTGGGCTGTGGCTGGAATGGGGTGTCACATGCAAATAATCATTGTGCATTCAAAAAAGGTGTTCAATGCTGTAATTGACTTATTTTCTTAGTTGATCACACATCTCTCAAAGTCAAATAGAAAGTATTCTAAGTTTGCAGATCACACATTTCTCAAAGTCAAATAGAAAGTATTCTAAGTTTGCAGATCACACATCTCTCAAAGTCAAATAGAAAGTATTCTAAGTTTGCAGTATCAGTTTGTTTAAAGTATTATGAATGCTAAATTTAATTTTTATTTTGTTTACCCATTTAGTCATTGGGTTGTGGTTGGAATGGGGTGTCCAATGTTGTAATTGGCTTCTTTTCTTAGTTTTCAAAGTCAAATAGAAAGTTGAACTTTAATAGGATATTTTATCCTTAAAAGAACATGTTGTAATTTATAATGTAATCTTTGACATAAGGATATGAGCTTATCTAGATTGTAGATTGGGGCATCTAATTAATATGGACTAAAGAGTTAATTGTTGACTTTGCTTCATGCATTTTGGATATCTTGAATCTGTAATCTAAATAAGGATGTTCATATAAGGGTCTGTTTGTTTTGACAAAGCAAATTTTTTGGTAGTGTTATAAGACATTCTTATTTTTTTAAACAAAATTTAACAAGCTATATAAGCTATTTAAATTTTGATATAAAATCAAGTGTTTTTGTATTACTTGCTTATGCATAGAATAGAGTAGCATCACATGTTGTAAGTTATTATTGGGTTGATCTAACATTGATAGTTCAATTTTCTAGCAAGGATCTTTCATAACTTCAAGGGGTTTTCACTTAGTTAACTTGTGACCCTTTTGTTGATGGGATATTAAAGAATATTCTTAATTTCACTAGATATTGATAAATACCTCCAAAAATCCTTTTGTTGAACCTCCTCCCAATATATCTTTCCAATAAAAGAAACCCCTATTTTTACTAGATACCCATATTTATAAACCCCACATCCCCCAATACCTACAAAATATTGACTTTATTTTTTACAATTAAAAAACCCCTTTATGAATGAACCTTATAAGATATTGGTGAACAAGGTGAAACCCAAGTTTTCAATGACTAATAATTTATTTAACAAATGTTTTTCTTCACTTCTTCATTTTTAATCTATTTCATCTAGTCATGACACTTTGAATTGCCATCTTCTTTTAATATTTTATTCTATATACCTTATTTCAATTCCATTTTCTCACTAGGATCTTCCATAACTTCTATATTATAGGATCCCTTTGAATTATGCAAACGGATCAGTGTTGGTGAAGTGAGTGGGCTATAAGTCTCTCGTTTATGGATCATATAGCAAGGGAGAAATGTTTTAAAGAGGTTGTGACATGAGCATACAAACATACCCCAGTGACCAAGAAATGGGGGGGGGGGGTAAGGACCAATTGGAAAGGGATAGCGTTGACAACCAAGAGTCTATAAATTGATATGGCCATAGACTAAAAACTTAGGGCCAGACAAGGCATGTATAAACAGAATTACCCTTACTAGATGAAGAGGAGAAGTTAGTTATGGAACCAGACTTCATATTAGAAGTCAGAACCAAAATATTTTTTTCTAAAAGTATCAATGAGTATCGTATTAAGTGGAGGAACCTACCTACAATATATTGATTTTATTTTTCACAATTAAAAAACCCCATTTATAAATGAACTTTATAAGATATTGGTTAACAAAGTGAAGCCCCTTGCATAACTTCTATATTACATTCTTTTGTACCAAGTTTTCAATGACTAATAATTTATTTAACAAATATTTTTCTTCAATTCTTCATTTTTAATCTATTTCATCTAATCATGACACTTTGAATTGCCATATTCTTTTAATATTTTATTCTATATACCTTATTTCAATTCCATAACTTCTATATTACAATCTTTTGTACCAAGTTTTTATTTAACATATATTTTTTCTCAATTTTTCATTTTTAATCTATTTCATCTAATCATACCACTTGAATGGACATCTTCTTTTAATATTTTATTCTATATATCTTATTTCAATTTCATTTTCTTAGGAGTATCTTCCATAACTTCTATATTATATTACAAATTTTTTTACCAAATTTTTATTTAACAAATATTTTTCTTCAACTCTCTATTCTCTCTATTTTTATTTTTATTTTTTTTTTTTAAATTTCAAATTTCACAACCATACAAAACTTCTATATCAATATTCAACTTCAGTGTAACAGTGTTGAAAAGCAGGCACTTTTAAAAACTTATCAGACTAATAATCCATAGGATGGAAATTGATTCATCACAGACTTATTTTTTCAAGATAATTTTTTAAAGCAAAGAATAACGAGACGGGTGTCTGATACAGGGGTCGATTCGGCTACTTTCACGTGGCTAACAACGACTACCTTGCATGGAATTTATATGCAATAGGAGGCAGTGCGAATCCCACCATTCGAAGCGAGGGAAACAGATTCATGGCACCGACTGATTCGTACAGAAAAGAGGTAATTGCTATATAATGTACAGATTTATATATTGATTGAATTTGTTTTATTTGAACATTGGCCTTCCAAAGTGCTGGCATGACAGAACCCGAATGGGCAATATAGTTTTATATACATTTGATTGCATTTATAGAATATATGGATATGTGAATGGATGCATACAGAGTTTTGTTTTGGCTTTCTTCCTGCTAATGCTTTTTTTTGGCTCATATGAAGGTGACAAAGAGAGAGACAGGCGGAGGAAGTAATTGGAACTGGCGATCTGTTAATGATCTGTTTCTCAATGGTGCATACTTTATCCAATCGGGATATGGAACCTCTGCCCCATATTACACAGAAAGACAAAGATTCACAGTTCATGTCGGCTCATTCGTTCCTTACCTCACATCTGATGCTGGTCGCCTTAATTGTGGTGTAGGAACCAGGTGCAAATAAGCATAGTATATTGCAATTTATTTCCTATGTATGTAGATCGGAGAGTTTGAAATGTATCCCCTGAAAGGAACATTTTGTAGGTTTAGCATGAACCAATAAGGATCGCGTTCAAATCTCAGTTCATGTGGAAGTGGAAATGGAAATTAATATATATATATATATATATATATATATATATATTCCAACTCAACCTGATGAATGATTCGAAGCAACTCTACAATCAATTTGCAGAGGATGAATTCTAAGAAACTGAGATAACTATATAACTACGATATATAACCTCCACATGGCAAATGGTCTCTCTTTTTTCCAATTTGGTCTGAGTAAGTATATTGCTTTAGCAAATCAATTTTATGAAAATATATAAGATATAAGAAAACAAAAATATTAGTTTCTAAGCTTGTCAAATGCCTCTACTTGCATGGATTCTCTTGACTTGTTTTTACCAATATCTAGGTGTCACTCTTCCTTGAGTATGAAAGCAAAGAGAACCTTACACGTGTTTTGATCTAGTCCCAAATTGAGAGAGCCTAGTGATTCCATATGCAAAGGGAGAGATCCACTTAAGGGCTTGGGTTGTTGGGATAGGTAAAAGAAACCACTAACAAAGGAGCACAAAGATGTGTCGAGAAATTGCATTTATCTTAGCTAGTAACTTCCCCAATCCTTTGTTCTTAATGGACGCTCAAAACAGTATAAAAAATAATACTTAATAATTTAAAACAGAATTGAAGAAGAGACCTAATAAATATCATGTTAACATATAAATTCAACACAAAAACTCTCCCATATTATTTTCTTTAGTTGAAGTATCACTTATACATAAGTTTGTTTGTTCAAAGATAGTTGAAGATGAGATTCAAATCTGATTCAATCACAACCTTAAACTAAATAGGGGAGGAGATCTCTCATATCTAACAACCTCCATAAGAATAGTCAATAACTATCTACATAGATACATATCAATCTCAACAATGAGTCACAATTCGTCTAGCCGACTACTACAAAGAACTTAATTGCATTGTGATTTCCAAGTGTATCCTATGTTGTATGCCCATGAATGCTTCCACTTTCTTCTTTCATTCTCTTCTTTCCAACATATCTTGAGTAGTATCTATTGAGTAGGAGTCTCTCACATCATTTTTCTTCATCGCCTACTAATCAAATGTTTCCTTCCACTTGTCCCAATGAATTATAGAATTCATGTTGCTACCCTTTGCCTCTACGATTTCCCACACACATCTCTTGACTCCATGCTTGAGCTCACCTAACTCACACAACACACAACATCCACCCTCGCAATGGAAATGAGCCATGGATACCATTGTTGTAGACTAAATCAACTCCAAAATGATAATGCTTAAATAGCTATTACTTGTAGGTGTAGAGGGGATCCAAACTCAAAGTAGGAGGAAGAGTCATCACTCCCCTACCTAACATAAAAAAAACCTCCTTTTATTAAACCCACAACACCAAAATTGGGCAGGATAACTATACATCCCACAAATCCATGTTTATCAAGCCTATCAATCATTGAATTAAACCCATGTGTTATGCGATCATTAGTTCTTGTACTCCTCATAATTATCCACACAAGCGATGGGAGGAGATGATAAAATGGGTAATGTTGGAGAATTAGATTTTTGTCCCTTTGGATGTGCATAATATACCAAGTGGATGTGTGATGTTCGTCAGTTCATTTTTCTTATGGAAGACATGATAAAATTCAACCTTTTCAAAATCTTGATCCTATGAAAGTATCCTTTGCACCAACTTGCGAGGTTGAAATTTGGTGGGAGGCTTTTGCAATGGAAAATTTTAAGGATTATATTAGAGTCTCCTGCCATCAAGCAAATGGATTTATGTGTACTTTACAATTGCAAGGCCTTTGAACAATGATAAGATTTTTTCTTCATTATGAAAAATCTACTTCTTTATTTCCTTCAGAGTCAAAGATGACCCAACCCCTGCACACTGTCTTTATTAATTACTAAGAATTTATTTATAGTACAATAATTGATGTAATTGATGTAATTTGGTGGGAGGCTTTTGCAATGGAAAATTTTAAGGATTATATTAGAGTCTCCTGCCATCAAGCAAATGGATTTATTTGTACTTTACAATTGCAAGGCCTTTGAACAATGATAAGATTTTTTCTTCATTATGAAAAATCTACTTCTTTATTTCCTTCAGAGTCAAAGATGACCCAACCCCTGCACACTGTCTTTATTAATTACTAAGAATTTATTTATAGTACAATAATTGATGTAATTGGAAATGAATTTTTATGATTTAATTTGAATATATTTCACAAATGCAATGACAATTAAATTGTGTTGTTGAATGTGGAAATCAATGTCATTATTTTCAAATAATAATTGCATATTGCCTATAATAATTAAATTTTTTGATTTTGCATAACAATAAGTGCCATTGTTCTCAACTCAATAAAAAGATAACGTTGGTTAGATACTTTATTTGAATATCTAATTATCAATTGGGTTTATCTCGGGCAGTTGGGAGGAATTATTATTACTCTACCCACCTAAATACAATTCCCGCAAGTGACATGTTGAGCTCTTAATAAGTATATTGATGCAGTGGCTTCAAGCCCTATTGTTGATCAACCTTGTACCATGGATGAAGGGAAGTACTCACGGGTTTTCCCCAAATAATATAACCTGGAAAAAAAAAACTTTACCTACATATCTAATAATAAAAGCTAAGGTGAAAATATTCTACTTAGAAAAAAACATTGGCAAATCAAGATTAACCTAGATGGGGAAATGTTGTTGCATATAAATATAAGAATATAAGTTATCATAATGGGAAAATGGAAATCAATCATTCTTAACAAGATAATATGTATTAGGGCCATGGGAAATGTTGTTGCATATAAAGACAAGTGTTATATTATATTAAAAGTTTTATTACATTAAAAATAATAAGAGTATAAATATAAGAGTATAAGTTATCATAATGGGAAAATGGGAAATCAATCATTCTTAACAAGATAATATGTAGATAATATGTATTAGGGCCATGGGAAATGTTGTTCATATAAAGACAAGTGTTATATTATATTAAAAGTTTTATTACATTAAAAATAAATATTAATATTATAAAAAATAAGTCAAATTAGAAAGTATTATTTTTAGTTATTTACCCAGTTGAGTTGTCCTTTAGTTCGCATATGGAGGGAGATTTGTTCTCTTTGATTTATGTTAATATATTTACATGTGGAAGCTATGCACCTTGTAAATATTTCTACATGGAACCTATATGCATGTGAATGACAGTAATATTGAAGTATAAATGTAGGTGAATGAAGTGCCTATGTGTGCGGCTTGGCATTTCTATTCTTGTGATCTATATTTGTGTCTCTCTCTAGTCTCCCTTCTTAAACACTTGTTTTTGGCTTCAAAGTAAGCTATGAGACTGTCGTCCTAAAAAATAAATAGCCACAATCAAAGATGAGAATGAACAAAGAGTTGAACTCAAGAAGACTATACCTTTGATTCAAGATCAATTTTGATTAAATAACATTTTTAGTCAAATTTCTTTTTAAATTTTTTTTCTTAGATTGGGTCAGGATTTTATTGGGAAAAATTGATACAGATTTCTACGATTGAAGGATTTTAGTCCATTTCATCATAATTTAAAGAAAATAATAAAAAAAAAGATAATAAAAACAAATTCAACCAAAGAAACTGCAATTTTTCTGGTTATTATCTACTCCATTTGCAATCATGTACTATAAAGACTCAATGCTTCAATTCATGTGTTAGTTTGTGCCTTGGATAGGTTTTGGGTCCAAGATAAATTGTTGTAGTTTTGTTAAAAGATGAATGAGAAAAAAACTAGTAGACTAATTGGATCTGGTATGTTATGTGGTCTAACATAGTACATAAATTAGGGTAATAATTACCTTGTGGACATGAGATTTTTGAACGCTAATGCGCCTTCGCAGCAAGATTCCATATGTGAATGAGCGAAAGTCGATGGACAATTACCAACACAATGGTGAAATGAAATTGCAAAAACCACAGCTCTGCCTTCCATAAATAAATGGGAGGAAGGACTGGGTCCTAATATAGTAAATCCACACAAATGGATTAAAAAATTAACTATTATAAATGTCAAATATTTGAAAAAATAAATAATAATAAATACTTTATATTGTCTTGATTGATATATGTTTTTGTGCTACCACCCATGCTTTGGGTTGTGGCCATGGCACCTTGGAGTCTACACAGTTGCTCCTACATGGCACACATTCCCTGGCCCGAGGCCACAACAGGTAGCATATGTTGCAGTGTACACATAAATCATGGAGTGGCTTGAAGGTTCTATTGCAAAGGAGAGGAAAGTATGTGAGGTTGGAAGGATCCACCGAGTGTCTTCGCCTAAAGATATCCAAGCTGGGAGGTAGTCGCAATAGCAGAAGGATGGATTTGGAGATTCAGGCTCCCCCGAGATAAAATTAAGGAGGTGGTTGAACCCCATGGTTTATCTGGCTAAGGTGAGAGATGTGTTTGCATTTCACATAGAATTTAAGTTTTCACTATGTAAAAGAATTTCAAGTAAATTTATATTTCTCCCTAGAAATAGTAGGGAGAATTTTGATTTTGTATTTTCTCATTATAAGTAAATCGGTTTTTTTTCATTCTCACATTATCTATTTTACTCAATACATTATATTATATTTTATATTTTATCTTTAAATTTATTTAGTTGTGATGGAACTTTTAATATTACCTTTTCATAAAACAATTAATATATTTGAGTTAGAATTTTACTTAATATTTTATTCTTTGAAGGACTCGAGCAACATGACTACCATTTTTTCCCTAACTGGGAGGCAACTGATAAATATTAGAAGGTTTCAAGGGCGTGCTTAACATGCTCAAATTGGGAGTCATATTTCAATTTAGGGTTAAATTAAACTAGCACAATTCAGGAATCACTCAGTGGATTTGAGCCGTTGGGTCTGCTCAATTTTGGGAGAAAATGGCATCTACAGAATTTGGGAAGTGGTTGTGGGATGCCTTGCTTGATCTCTTCAGCAAAGTGGAATCTGGGTTGCACTTAGACTATGATTTGATTTCAGGTCTCATCTCATATTGTGAACTTGATGCTCTTGAGGATGCCAAGGAGTATTTGACCGTAAGTTCATCTGTATCCTTAATTAATGTAATTGTTGGGCATGGAAATGGCTATGGTGTAGATTGTTCCATATTGTACTTTGTTATTGGTATTTCTTGCATAATAATTGATTGAATTGGGTTTTGTCTAATGGTTCAGGGCAATGAAATTTTTGGACTAAATTTCAAGTATAAGTTATGAGATTATCAACAACTTGGTAAATGCACTAGTAACAACAATTTAGAAATTTTGGCAAATGGTAGGAAGGAACCATGAGCACTAGCAAGAAGCATCTTGCAAGGTCACACACTATGTGCATCGAAAGTATTTTAGTAAGCTGCAATGATCTAATCCCCTAGTTAGATTATTACTAGGATGCTTCATCACAGAGTGGTGAGAACATACATTTACAAAATTATGTAAGGAAATGTGAAATTTCTCTCTTTGAATGATAACTACAATAAATGGAAAATTGGTGTTTTCAATAACCGAGTATAAAAGGTTTATTAGTCATAAAGTTTATAGTAATTATCTATATATACTACAAAGTTCAGTCTCGGTGCCAGGGTCAATAGTACTTGACATAGTTAAATAGGTCGCTTAGTTTTAGAGACAAGCTTGCAAGTTTTGTTATTCAAGGTATCGAAAAAAATTCCTAAGACAAAAACAAACATAGTTAAATAGGTCGCTTAGTTTTAGAGACAAGATTGCAAGTTTTGTTATTCAAGGTAGGGAAAAAATTTCCAAAGACAAAAACAACGGATAGTGTACTACTAAATAACAGATCTAGTCTATTATTATCCACATTGTATCTCTGAGATGAACATATAATATAAAAATGTTATTGTTTTTAAGAAAAACTATCATATTAAATGTATGTAATTAAACCAACATAAGACAAACAAGGATAACACGTCAAGCATTTAAGAACATTTAGGTCCATAAAAACCAAATAGGAAATACCTTACTATCAGTCATGAAAGTATATAAAATATAATGAAACTACATCAAATAATTTATGTAAAACTTAGAAAATCTTTATAATAACTACTTTAATGTTGTAAAAATGATAATAATAAAAAATCAACTACTAAACATTTCCCTCTAACTACCTCACTAGTCTCTTTCTTGGCAGTAGAAACCACCTTCTTCTTCCTTCCAATATCCAGACCGTAGTGCAATTCATACCACTGACAAAAAGGAGCACCATCAACCTGAATAATGGAAGTCTTCAACAAAGTTTGGGTCCTAACAAGCTTGTTATTTGATGCATTGTAAACCACATCTAATATACAAGTCTTATGAGTAATAGCCTCAGAACCCCAAGAATAGTTATCAACTTACCAATATCGAGTCTCAAATCCCTCCACGTTACATTACCTCCTCTCAAACGAACCTGTCTCATTGTCTTGTTTCTCAACAATTTTGTCATTGAAGGTTGTCTTCCCAACTCATACCTACATGTATTGCAAAAACATAAACACATTAGAAATACAAAACCCTACATAGCTTAACCCCCATAACAAGTTCCTTGACATCAACAACCTTTATCGTTTTTAAATAAATTAATATTCCTAATGCAAAACTTATGCAATTAGTTAGTCATTAGTATCCACCAAAACCTCCACAAAGCGATCGCCATGAACATGTATTATTGAAACACAAACTACTAACCGAAATAGAAAATAGTGCTAAAGTATTCAAGGTTGAAACCCCTTACTTTTGCTTCTTCCTCCAAATATTCTTTCTTCCCTCTAGTCGCGCATTTCTTGTGCATTGAATCCTGTGAGATATTTGTATCATTGAATTTGTGGGATTGAGATTATTGTTACAAATCACCAAATAACAACAGTAAAGTAACCGCTACAATCTTCAGACAAAATAGTTCATGCAGTGCTTGGATTAATGGAAATGCATTGAGATGGAAGAAATCCATGGACCAAGATCAATCATTCATACAAATATTTTTGAATTTTTATATGTGATCGCAGGGCAGTGGGGAGGCGGTGAAGTGGTGAGAAAATAGATAGAGAGACATGAAAATGGCCACAATGAGCCATCGGCTGCAGTGATGGTGCAGGGACAATATGCAGTGACAGTAAAACAATTATCGACATTTATTTCCTATCATATTTGAAGAAAAATATAATAAAATACCACATACCCATCCCCAATACCGATCATAATTGCGTAGTTGGCCCGACAATGACACCCTAAACTCCATAGCCAATAGATATGGAGAGAAATAAAATTATATATTTTAATTAATTAGAAAAATCCAAATTATAAGAAAGAACTTTGAATAAAATAAAATTATTGAAGAGTCAACCAACAACTAATATAAGTCAAAGTATTATCTCATCTCTATAGTCCCTACATTGCCCTCATCAAGGACTAATAAGAGTACAAGTTATCACAATGGGAAAATGGGAAATCAATCCTTCTTAAGAACAAGATAAGATGTGTTAGGGTTGTCTGTAATAAGATCATGGCTTTTTGTCAAAAACTATGTTAACCTTAACCAATGGCTAAAATTATAGAACAATCTCTTTTAACTAGTTGATTAGCACCTTTTTTTTAAAAATATATTCCTAATAATAGTAAAGAAAATCAACATTCAGAACAATACCAATCTATTTATAAAATCTAATTATAAAGAATATTTTAAAATTTTAATATCAACACCATGAACAATATTAAAGGATTTGTAAAGTTTCATTGCAAAGAATATTTTAAAATCTATTGAATGATTGTGTATGACTGGTATCTAATTAATCTTCCTTGTAATGTACATTGTCACCACATGTGCACTTATTCGAATAATAGAGTCAAACTTTTTCTTTCACTTAAAGTATGAGATATGTAGTATTGATTCATCGATTACATTTTCTTTCATTAAATGTTCAAGTAAAAATGTCAAGAACTTTGGATTGAAGCACTTCTAAGTATTTCACAAAAATGTGGTTTTTCTTTGCTTTTTTAGCATATATATATAATTAAAAAGTCATATATAATTGAAACATAATGGGAGGAAAACTCATACAAGCCCAAGTTAAAATGTAAGATAAATTAAAATTGGAAATAGTGAGTGGAAAGAATGAATATATCACTTACGCTTAAATCCTTTTTTAAAGGAAGGATTGATTGAATATTTTATAAGATTAGATAATTATATGATTAATTATTTTAATTGAATATTAAATTATAAAAAAAAATGTAATTATATATTTAAATATTTTTATAAAAATTTATAGAAATATCAAATAAAACTTAATTTTAATCTACATAAAAATAAAACCATGATATCTAGAATTCATAATAAAAAAATAAAAAATTAAAAATTAAAAAAAAAAAACTTAATGATAAAGTTTTTTAAAATGTTTTTTTAAGGACATGATTAAATAGAAGAAAAGCAAAAAGTAAACCATGATACCTAGAATTCAAAAAACACTCACTGATAAAGTTTTTGAAAATGCTTTCTTAAGGACATGATTAAATAACACTCACTGATAAAGTTTTTGAAAATGCTTTCTTAAGGACATGATTAAATAGAAGAAAAATAAAAAAAGTAGTTCCAACATTTTATTTATTTTAACATGCTCAATGCCTTAGAAAATGAAGAAAATATATATGCATATGATGTCAATAAAATAAGAAGTGTGTAAGTGGTGAAGACTTTTTTTCTTATGAAAATGTCCACATATAAATTAGTTTATGACTTTCAAAAGAGATTTTTACGATTCATTATAAGGTACAAAATTTATCAAATTTTTAAATACAAATAGTTATTTTGTAAATTATAAACAAAATTTATTAAATTCTTAAATATTTAAATACAAAAATTTATTTGCAAATAAAATTCTTATTATAGATTAAATTAAATTTAAATGAATAGTATTAAATTAAATAATGTAAACATTTCTAAAAAAACATGCTATGAAGCATACTATTATGCGCAATCATGGAAACAGTGTGGGAAATAATCAATCGAGTAAAGACGGAAAATAATATATTACTCAATGAAATAAATAGAGAAAATAATATATTATTTTCTATTAATATACGATTAATAGAAAATGATCCATATGTTTAATTATTGTGATACCAATACTTATATCTTGGACTTTATAACATACAATTTTTTATAAATAAATAAAGTATTATTTCTTGGATTTGGAAAAAGGCTATGAATTATATGCCCTCGGATGACCACGTTTTACTTGACAAGATATCCTACAACTAATGCATATTTGTAATTTAAAAACAACTCTCCAACAAAGTTGTTTATTGAGTGTAAAAAAGGCTTGTTCATTTGTGAGAGTCCAAACAAAGTGAGAATGGTGTTCCACATCCAAATAAAGGGAAAACAATATTAAAATAATCAATAATAATATGTGATAAAGATGTGAAGCTATATGATATTATGAGGATTGAACCAAGAGTATAAGACTTTTAATTTTGTTGCATATAGACATATTACTCCACCTTTAATTAAAAAAAATCAAAGATATCCCATTTATGTTAGTGAAAATGAATATATTGCCAAATTGGCATATAATTTATTTTGTCACAAGGATTGAAGTGTCCTTTCTCCATGTTTTTAAGAAAATGGGAAGGTCATTGAGATAGATGATAATTGAGTTCTCATGAGAAAATTTCCAAATCTCATATCCCATACACATAAATATTACAAGAGAATTACTAGGATAGGGAGGCATTATTAACCACTTAAAAAGACTCATTTTAGTTTTGAAATAAGTTTTTCATTATGTTTTCTTCTTCGAATGAACACTCGATGATAGACATTGCAAGGCCCTAGCCTTGAATGGCTTCAAGAACCTCTATTACAACATCACCTTAGTGATCATTGACTAGCATGGATAGACACGAAATAAGGTTGATAGTTAGAAGAGTCAATTTTGGGAGCTCTTACACATTGGAAGGCCACACCATAGACTTATCGGGTTCCCTTACTCAAAGATTGGGAACACCACAAACCTTGACAATGTTAGAAAAACAGGACCGCGGAGCAATAAAATAAAACAAATG
>ML791269.1:0-10781 GCA_009831015.1 Picea engelmannii | reverse complement strand
CCACATCTTATCTGTAAATATGGATATACAACCTTCACTTTCCAACTGCCCTGTTGAAATTAGATTTTTCCTTAAATCTGGAACATGTCTTACCTCTTTCAACAACCATTGGTTTCCATTGCATTGCTTTATTTTTACCTTTCTCATTCCAACAATTTTTCATGGTGCATCATCACCCAAATGAACCTGTCCAAAATCACCTTGAATATAATCTAGAAAATGTTTCCTATGGGGTGTGGCATGAAATGAAGCCCCTGAATCTACTACCCAAGACTCAGAAGTATTATCTACAGAAAGAATCAAAGAATCTTGTAACACATCACCTGTTACATTTGCTTCATGATTTCTCTCATGCTGTCCATCTCTTTGTTTCTTTAGAGCTCTATAATATTTCTTCAGATGTCCTTTCTTCCCACAATTCCATCACTCTGTCTTTCCAAGTCTGGATTTGAATCTGCCCTTCCTAGAATTCCCACAGTTCTCGAAACTCTTTCCTCTATCCTTTTGTCTTCCCCTGTTCTCCATGTTCAACTCATTCCTGATGTCTCACATGTGTTTTTCCGTCGCATTTCCTCACTAGGGATAACACCAACAACATCATCAAATTTTAAAGTATTTGAACCAGAGACAGAGTTATTTACAGCCATGACCAAGCTGTTCCAGCTTTTTGGCAATGAGCACAAGATTAGAAGAGCCATGACCTCATAATCAAAGTCCACTTTTACATAACTTAGTTGATTAGTAACCGTATTAAAATCATTTAAATGATATGCAACAGACCCACCTTCCGACATCTTCATATTAAATAATCTCTTCATTAGAAATACCTTATTGGACGCCGAGGGTTTTTCATACAATTTCGCCAATGCGTCCATCAAACCCTTTGTTGTCTTTTCTTTGGAAATATTGAAAGCCACCGACGTTGCAAGGCTCATCCATATCGTTCCTAGAGCCTTTATGTTAAGAATCTCCCATTCTCCTTCCTTCGTAGCCGTCGGTTTCTTTGTTATTCCGCCCAATGGTGGGAATAGATCCTTCTGATATAAATAGTCTTCCATCTGCATCTTCCATAACTGGTAGTTTTGGCCATTAAATTTCTCGACCCTAAACTTTCCATTTTCCGACATTGCTCCCACTCGAACCAGGAACCCTCTTTTCTTGCGAGTTACCTTTCGCTCTGATACCAGTTGTTCTAAAAATAGGACCACGGAGCAATAAAATAAAACAAATGCAGAAACAAAACACAGAAGATACACAATACAATAGAGACACAGATTTACGTGGTTCACCCAGTGTGGGCTACGACCACCAGAGAAATTTTCAAGTCCTTCCTTTATTATTATCCAGCAAATGAAGGGATACAACCTACAGCAAAACCCGTTGTAACTTCCTCTTATTTCTCTCACAGTCTCCTATCTCAGAATACAATATTCACCATCAACCATAGCCGCAATACATTTTCCTCATAAAAGAGGGTTGCCTTCTAGGGAAAAAACCCCTAACATAATCCCTATCATTAGATCTACGACCTTATAATGAACGATATAGATTTACAATGAAATTACAATATATATTTACAAGGCAATCTTTCCTTCAGGGGCTTCGCCCCCGAACCCCCGCTGGGGGCCCACTTTCCCCTGGACCCCGCAGAGGGGGTATCCCCCCTCTGCACTCCCCCGCGTGGAAGAGTGTACATACTTCTAGGGTGTAAATACTTCATGGGGTATAAACACGGTTGAAAGTAAAAGACCTCTAAATGAGGAAGATAATCAAGCTCCACAACCAACAGACAATTCTCATCAATTGAACACACCAAGAGAATATAATTGGGAGGGAACTTGGTGTGGGAAGGAAAATAAAGTTATTGTAGATAACATTATCCATAGGCATGCATTATGCATGATGGGAAAAGTGGAAAATAATAACTTGACTAGGTTATAGATAAATTGGTTAGGCACATGTCGACTAGGAACACGTCAATTGAATGCATGTTGGCTAGGAACATTTTCTGAGAACACCTTGTCAGGAACACTTGGGCATACATCAACTAATCACACTTGGACTAAAACTTCCAGGTTCACTTCATCATCACACTTGGATGCATGTTCTAGGAGGAATTGGATGCACGATAGTTGGATTTGGATGCAATGATAGGTGCGGCATTAGATGTAATGAGAATGTGGCGCCATGGTATATGTATGTCAATGGGAAAGTCATGAGGGGCACAATTGAGTTGGATGATTGGGCACTTGGGTACACTTTGAAATATTCCAGATGTAATATAATATGAAGAACATAAATGTTTAGCAAGCAATGGAAGAACAACAATGATTTATCCAAAACAATACCAGAATAACACCAGAAAGAGCACCTTTATTAATGATAGAAATGTTCACTTGCCTCTTCGAGGGGGAAACCTCCAGTAGAGAAAATATATATTACAATAATCTATGATAAAAATATATCCAATGCCTCCTACTCTTATTTATACTAATTCTACCTTCTAAGGAAACTTATAGAGGAAGATCTTTCTAGAAGCGGAAGCTTCTATTAGGTATTCTTACATTGACTTGTTCTCCTTTATTTATTAGGCCTTATTAACTAATTTTGGCCTTTATTACATAGAAAACATATCCTACTAACTAATGACCCATGGAGTGGGGTTAGGATCAGATCCTAACATTCCCTCCCCCTTCAAAAGAGGCCTTGTCCTCAAGGTTGCAGGTGCATAAAATGTTACAGTATGGTCGTTGGTTCCCAGGTCGCATCCTCTATTGGTGTGTCCTTCCACTGGATCAACACTTCCTTGATAGTTATGCCATGCAGATGACATTCACGGTGATTGAGGACTACATCTAGTTGAAGCCAAAGGGATCCTTCTTCATCTAATTCTTTAAGGATGGTTTGGACCCTGCATTTTTTTCCCACCACTTTCTTCAAATAGGAAACATGGAACACCAGATGGATTTTGGAATTAGCAGGAAGTGACAATTTGTATGCCACTAAACCAATATGCTTCATGATCTAGTAGGGCCCATAAAACTTAGGTTCCAACTTGTGATGTCCCTGGGCTTTGAGAGATGTTTTCTTATGAGGTTGGAGCCGAAGAAACACCTGACTGTCTTCCTGAAAAACCCTTTCTGAATGATGTTGGTTCACCTATTTCTTCATGTGATTTTGGACCATGTGGAAGTTATCCTTCAGAGACGTGAGGGTGGTTGTGAAACCTTGCATCATTGTATCAATATATTAGACCTTTGATGTGCCTGGAAGATAGGTAGTGAATGTAGGTGGGAGTTATCCATACACTACTTCATATGGGTTCATTTTAGTGGTCATATGATAGGAAGTATTGTACCACCATTCAGCCAAGGGGGCCCATTGCACCCACTGGTTTTGTTTATCTGAATAAAAACACTGCAATTAGGTTTCCAAACATTTCTTTACCACTTCTATTTGGTCATCATATTGGGGGCTTATATGTTGTGTTCATGTTCAGTTGGGTGCCCTACAATTTAAACATCTCTTTCCAAAATGTGCTTTTGAAAGTGGGGTCACGATCAAATATAATAGAGGTAGGCATGCCATGTAACTTGAAAATACGATCAATGAAAACTTGTGCTACTAGTGTCAGTGTCAAAGGGTGGGATAAGGCACAAAAATGAACATACTTGGAGAGAGGATCAACCACCACCATGATGACGGACTTGTTCCCGGCTTTAGGAAGGCCCACTATAAAATCCATGGATATTTATATCCACATATAAGTTGGAATGGGTAGGGGTTGTATGGCGCCTAGAGACTTGATAATTTCACCTTTATTATGCTGGAACACCTCATATTTTGTGACAAAGTGAAGGATGTCCTTCTTCATTCCTACCAAGAAAAAATAGCGACGGGAAGGAGCATATGTCTTTTGGAATATTGAATGACCTTCAATAGTTGAGGAGTTCAATTCATTTAATATCCTCATCTTGAGTGTCTTAGAGGGTGAGAAAACCAGGCGATCCTTGTATCTGAGAATATTTCCCTGCCAAGTGTAGCCAATGGGAGGATTAGGGTCCTCCCGAAGGTGTTGAATTAACTTGGAGAGAGTAGGGTGTGTTAGCCACTCTTGGCATACCTCATCAAGCCAATCAGGAACCGGTAAGGATAATACAAAGAGGGAGTCGTCTTCCTCATGTTGGCATGATAATGTATCAGCTACTATATTATATTTTCCATTTTTGTATATGATTTCATAATCATAACCAAACATTTTGGTCAACCACTTATTTTGTTCTGGGGAGGATAGTCGTTGCTGCAAAAAATATTTCATATTATGGTGATCTTTGTTTATATGAAAATGTAACACCCATGTTTCCCATGTTTGTAAGTATAATTATATGGGCCAAGAGACCTATGGAAAACTCAATATGTGTGAATTTTTTATTTAATGGACCTTTGTATAAAAGGTCAATGAATGTAAATTATGTTATTTACTAGAAAATGGATAAGTGTTGCATGACTGTTGGAAAGGGGTTGTGCTAAGAGATACCATGAATGTTATGAAAGAGAGGGTGAAGGGGACTAGGAATGGTTGTGTTAACCTCCACCAAACCAGTACCTTACTAGATTTAATTGCTCAGGACTAGAACAGACCTCTGACCCAGAAATAAATTACAGTCAGGCTGGTAGGTGGGAACACCTCCTCAAGAGTTAATGAGGGTATGGGGAAGAGCACCCATATGTAAGGCTTTCAAACCTTACCACAGACTGGGAATTCATGCCACACGTAATCTTGTTGAGGAAGGAAATAAATAAAGGTGCGGTGGGCAGAGGAAGGCCTGCAAAGAGTACAGAGACGAGAGACTAAGCTCTTGAGTTCAAGAAATAACTAAGAAATGAGTGTGTTATGGTCGCAGAAAATGGCTAGCAAGGTTATGATACAAGTTGATAAATGAGGTTGTTGAGTGACTGAGGAAGTACTCAGGCAGTCCTCCTTTCTTGGTATAGTGAAAACCGTTGCCAAGATCCTGCGGGATGAAAAGAGTAATCTTTGTCCCTACTATTGTTGAGCCGGAAGAAAGGATTATATCTCAAAGCATCATGGTCTAGCTCTAGGGTGGCTAGTGGTAAATATGTTAGGAGTGACTAAGCCTATGGATGGGTGGAAATGAGCAACCCTTTCAGCAGTCGCTTCACGTTATCTGGTTCTGATAAGTGTTTTCATACTCTATGCATTGAATTGGGAATAATGGATGCATGCATGTATTTATATATCTACAAATGGTTTTTGTATTGAAATGGTTAAGTTCTGTGTATGTGTTTGTTTCCTTGAGAATCTTATGCTTATGCTTAATTTTTCCATATGCTACAGTTTAACCCTTGAAGGTTTTTTTCCAAGGGAATTACCTCACAGTTCCAGAGTTGGAGCAAGCCTCTTGGCACTACTACTGTCTCGTTAATTCCACGATAGTTCCCCGCCCTACTTCAGAAATTAAAGTTTTGCGAACTAGGAAGGCGCTTCCTTCAAACCAGTAGTCTAAGAGACCTTAGGCTCGCGCCCATGGCCTTAACCAAATCCTGGCTAAGAGAAGAGATTATAGCTTGAGATTCATCAGAGGGTCCATGTGACCAAGGTCTAGGAACCCTACGCTAAGCCTGAAAGGAGCTAGCTCTTGATGGTTTCAGAGATTCGGGAGCTCGAAGCCCTGGGATGTCAAACTTCATGACTGTCAAAATTACCCAAATTTCAGAGTCACGAAAGTTTGTGAGTCGTTGATCTGGGGATTCTGTTGGGATCCCTTCTCAACCATCTAATTTTCTAGTGGAAGGTTTCGCACATGGTACTTTGGCGGAGTCCTGCCTCGAGAAAGCAAGGTGGCAGTAAATCCAAAAACCTTTGAAGGCCGAAGCCACGAGGTGACTAGGGGTGTTCATCAAAGTAACCTTTGGGTTCCTTCCTAACCATCAAATCTGGGCTATGGTCAGCCCAGTGCTGACCAACCTTGGCAGAAAATAGGAGTCTGCACCACCAAACCCCTGAACATCGAACTCCTGAAGTAACAAGAGTTGTAGATCCATGGATCTACTTGGCCGGATATCGACCATGAAATCTGAGGGATGTTGGAAGGTTGTCAGTCTGGGGTGACATGGCATAGTGATGTCACCTAGGAACATGTGGACCTAAGTTTGAAGTGCCACATGTTACCCATATTTGTACGTATCACATACGGGATATACCTACTGGAACGTGACATGTGACACCCATGATGAGGGTGTGTGTCACCCCTGTCCCTTCCACGTTTTAGCCCTTTGTAGGTGCCCACCTAGCCCAAGTAGTTGGTGAAGTGACCAGAGCTCTGGGAGTCCATCCTAGCCATTGACGTCAGAAGACACTTGGCACTAGATATTGTACTCTGGAGGAGATTCACTCCGGAGGACTTGAAGCTTGGTGCTTCTAAAATCCCTTAAGCTTGGAATAACAGAGAGAATCTCAATTGTTCATCATTTAGGGACGTGTGGCGAGAAATATGCTACTTTAGAGGATATCCACTTCAGAGAAAAGTGGAACGAGAACTCCAGAAGGCTCGGAGGTCGGAGTTCACCTGAGTCGTCGATCTTAGAGGACATGTGTCAGGAGATCTAACACTCCAGAAGGATTTCCCTTCAGAGGTTTGTGGTTGTGAATTATTTGGAATTCACCAAAGCACAGAGTCCCAAAGTAAGCATGGCTCATTGATCTTGGAAGAAAACGAGGACCAATTATTTTCGTAAGCATACCCAGAACCCGTCGATTCAGTAGTTCGAAAGATTTATGGTGTCATAGGTCGAAATGTCCATAGTATGAAGCACCCAAATAGGAACCTATTGTTTTGGCATCTGTTTATATCCCACAGTCATATGTGATTGTAACCGGGAGGAAGAGGCTAGGTCGGGAATTCAAATCAGAAGGTCGAACGATGAATTCCCTGTTAGCATGTGAGTTAGTCGAGGACCAGGTCCATTCGTTGGATTGGTCGGTGGATAGATTTATGCCATAGGATTAGGAACGTTGGAAGCTATGGGATATCGGAGAACTCAGGAAAATCATATTGATTTGGATCCATGTGAAAGCCCTGTGTCCCTGACCAATGAACACCCGAGGAACTTGGGAGAGGTATATCTTCCAGATCTGAGCTCGGTTTTGAGCATGGAGACCATGGCAGGAAAGTTCTGGACGAGAATAATGGGATAGAGACCCCGAATGGAGGATTTCATTTCTTAAGAAGAACGAAATTTCAACGTCCCACCATGGGTGTGTTACAAATTGGTATCAGATCATGGTTACAACACTTGACCTGCTTGGGCTCATGGATGAGTCTCTTAAAAACCATGTTTAAAGAAAATATTAAGGGTGGTGCCCTACCTTACCTCTTTCCTAAAGAGTCTGGTTAAACTATTACTAAATAAAAGATTAAAAAATTTATACTATGTGTGTGTATTTAAGAAATATGAACTATGTGTTGTTCATGAACTTATATACTGTTAGCTAACAACAAGTGTTTTTTCAACACTCAAGCAGTCGGTAAACTATGGAAAACTACAAGAATAAGGGATGGCGATGCGCCATGAAGTGGGGGATGGATCCCACAGTAGAGACAAAGAATCTAACGTTCGGAGGGAAGTGGAGACCCCTCCAAATCTGGCTGAAATTGTAAGGAGCCTCATGGTCGAATTACAGAGTTGCAAGGCCAACAACCAGAGATTGATAAAGGAGAAACAAAAACAAACAGAAATTAATGCAGTCTTGCTACAGAGCTTATCCGATATACAGAGGCAGTTGCAGCATGGAACCGCAACCATTCATGTGGACCAATGGCATACAAAGAGAATTCAAAGTCTACCTGAGATACAAAAACATGGTCCCATGAGTGGCCACACTGGGAGGAGTACCTCGAGGAAGGCCCAACCTAGAGACATGGGACACTCATCGAGAGAATCCTATGGAAAGGAAACTAGAAACTCCGGAGGATATTCTAGTAGAAAAACTAGATCACATTCTCAAAGGAAAGGAAAGAAGCAAAAGAATTCCAAAATTCATGACCCTAGAGAGTTCAAGAAATCCAAACCACCCTCTTTCAATGGAGAGATTGATAAAGGGGAAGAGGAATAAGATTGGCTGCTTGGTTTAAAGAAGTACTTCAGAGTCCATGACTACTCTGAAAACTTGAAGGCTCAAATAACCATCTTCAACCTGAATGGAAAAGATTCCATTTGGTGGGAAGACCTTAAGAATGTGAAGGGAATCCATGAAGAGGACTTATCATGGAAACAATTTGAGAAACACTTCAAGAAGAATTATTTGTCAAAGAAATACTTTGATGGGAAGACTAAGGATTTTTATGAACTCAATTTTGGACAACTCATCATAGAGGAATATGTCAATAAATTCCTTGAGTTGTTGAGGTATGTACCCTAGATAAAATATGAAAAGGTAAAAGTGCAATGATTTGTCAATGGATTACCTCAGACCTACCAAAACAGGATTGAATTTAATGAGAAAAAGAGCTTAGAAGACACTATCCCGAAGGCAAGGTATTTTTATGAACAGTTCAGGATTCAGACAAAACCTCGCAAGGACTGGAAGAAGAAGAGTAGTTTTGGGATTCAATAAGAAGGGGTTTAAATCCTTAAGATTTAAGACCTATATGAAGGATTCTAGGATAATCCTTCCTACCCGAAGTGTGTATCAATAGAATTTCCCCTCCCAGAGTGGAAATAAACCTTTCAGATCAACCCCATGAAATATTGATAACCCAAAGAGAGAACCCTTGAAATGTTGGGGTTGCGGAGAAGAAAATTTTATGAGGGATTGCCCACATAGCCAACAGAATAGTAGGAGAGTCTACAACATTTAATAAGCTACCACGGTCAATGATGTGGCTAGGAGCATGCCACAGATTTATGCAAACGTGGATAATAAACAAGTCGACCACCAAGATTCAATGGTGGAGATGGAAGGTATGATCGACAACCATTTGGCTTCTATTTTAATTGACCGTGTTTCTAATTTGAGTTATGTGGCCCCTCAGACTGTAGATAAGTGTAAAATACAACTAGTTAGACATGTTAAGCCATGGTTAGTAAAATTATCCACTCGCACCAAAAGAAAAGTAGCATAGGTCATACCATCTTGTAAATTCATTATGGATGGATTTCCCACCCAAGCAACCCTTAACATACTTCCCCTAGGATATTATGACCTGTTGATTGGTATGGACTGGTTAGTTGCTTATAAAACTAAGTTGGATCGTTACCATAAAACTTTAGAATGTGTAAATGAAGAAGGGAGAAAGATAACCCTCCAAGGAATTCAGAAGTTTGTCTCAGTGAGACGAAGATCAACCCTTCAAATGAAAAAGTATTGCAGAAAGGGATGTCCTCTATTTTCAATACAGGTGTTGGAATTGGTTGAGGGTGAAAAACCAAACCAAGAGGACCACCCCATATTAATAGAGTATAGAGACTTATTCCTATAAGAGGTATCGGGTCTACCTCTGATAAGAGACATTGACTTCTCGATAGAACTTGTACTAGGAGTAGTGCCAGTGTCTAGGACACCTTATAGGATGAGTACACCCAAGTTAGTTGAGCTCAAGCTACAACTAAAGGAAATGATGAAAAAAGGCTACATCCAGACCAGTGTGTCTCCATGGGGATCACCAACCTTGTTTGTGAAAAATAAATATGGCATGCTCCGACTGTGCATATATTATAGACAACTCAATAAGACAACCATAAAGAACAAGTACCCCTTACCAAGAATTGATGACTTGTTCGACCAATTAGGGGGTGCTTCCATTGTCTCAAAGATCAACTTAATGTCTGGATACCATAAATTTTGAATCAAGGATGAAGACATCCACAAAACAACCTTTAGGACAAGGTATGGTCACTATGAATTTGTGGTGGTTCCCTTTGGGTTAACCAATGCCCCCACCACTTTTATGTGCTTGATGAATAATGGACTCAAAAATTTCCTAGACAGAATTGTATTGGATTTAATTGATTATATCCTAATATACTCCAAGAACAGAGAGGAGCATGAAGAACATATTAGACTTGTACTTCAAGTACTAAGAGAGAATAATCTCTACGCTAAGTTTAGCAAGTGTGACTTTTTCCAGAAGCAAGTCCATTACTTACGACATGTTATTTCTAAAGAAGGAGTGGCAGTAGACCCTGACAATATTGGATCTATTATGGAATGGCCTACCCCATAGAATGTATCTGATATCATATCCTTTATGGGATTAGCGGGATATTATAGAAGGTTTATAAAAGGATTTTCCAAAAATGGTTGTCCAATCATTGCCCTTCAGAAAAATGGGTTTAAATTCACTTGGACATCATAATGTGAAGAAATATTTCAGGAACTGAAATACCTTTTGACCCATGCACCCGTGATGAATATAGCATACCCTGATAATGAATTCCTCATGTGCACAAATGCCTGTAAGGAAGGAATCGGAGGAGTCCTTATGCAAGAAGGGTGTGTAATTTGCTACGAATCCATAAAATTGAATGAGAATGAAATAAATTATGTGACCCATGATCTAGAGTTGGCTGCCATAGTACACGCTTTAAAAATGTGGAGGAATTACCTCTTGGGTAGGATATTTGTACTTATGACAGACCATTGTGTGTTCAGGAACCTATTTGATCAACCAAAACTCAATACTAAGCAAGCTAGGTGGATGGCTCTCCTTAGTGAGTTTGATTTAGAAATCAAACACATCAAAGGAAAGGAAAATAGG
>ML791268.1:480507-499486 GCA_009831015.1 Picea engelmannii | reverse complement strand
AATTACCGACTTGATTAATCCTCAATGGGGATTAATCTAATAATAAAAATAATAATAATGACATGATTAATCCACAATGGGGATTTAATCCAATAACAAAATAATAAGAATGCTCTTCGCAGTTACATTATTTCAACAGAACTTAGAAGACAACTTTCTGGATGAATAGTTACTCTCAGAATAGATTGTTGATGACTACTTCCCAAAGATCATCCAACACTTGAGCACATGTACCACGCCGCAAGAATATACCACCGCACAGAAGAAGAACCTGGTAGTTCGCGCAACTGACTATCAACTGATCGCATGACATCTATATAAAATGGGCGTAGATAGCATTTTACGAAGATATGTGTTAGAGCATGAACGACCAAGAATTTTAGTAGAAGCCCATGAGGGATTGGCAGGAGGATACTATGCAGAAAAAGCTACCATGCAGAAGGCATATGACTAAAAAATGGAGGAAGCACACACTACCAAAGATTGGATTTCATAAATGTACCTTTCAGATGGTACTCCACGCGGGATTATGGTGGCCAACAATTCACAGAGACTTGAAAGAGTACTGTCAGGGATGCGGTGTCTGTCAAAGGGTAGGAAAACCCAACAAAAGGGACAAGATTTCATTATGACCACAAGTGACATTACATGCATTTTATAAATGGGCAATAGACTTTGTGGGACAAATTAACCCACCAACCAAAAGAATAGGGGAACGATACATCATCACCGCGACGAAGTACATAATAAGGTGGGCGGAAGCCGCACCAGTAAAAGACTTCGTTGTAGAGACAACTGCACACTTCTTATTTGAACAAGTAATTACTAGGTTTGGGTTCCCAAGAGTTTTGATGAGAGACCAAGGCACACATTTCATAAATAGAACCATTCGCGTGATGCTCGAAGAGTTTGAAGTGCACCACTAGAAAAACACAGTCTATCATCCACAGGCGAATGGAACAGTAGAAGCCTTCAACAAAATTCTAGAGAAAGCACTGACAAAGATCTGTAACGTTAACAGACATGACTTAGACCTCAAAGTACCAACATTATTGTGGGCATATAGGATGACATGGAAAAATTTGACAGGGCACACACCATTCAATCTAGTCTACGACCAAGAAGCAGTAGTTCCATTAGAATGTTTAGTACCTAGATTACACATAACAACTATCACACAAATGACAGAACGTGGTCCAATAGAGGAAATACTGAACTAGATGTTAGCAATGGAGGAAGATTGAATCCTGGAAGGATTCCATCAACAAGTGTATAAGGCCATAGACAAAACATGGCATGATCAACAAATTAAGAAGAAGACTTTCAAGGAAGGAGATCTAGTATTTCTTTATGACAAAAAATCGTTTTAGCACCCAGGAAAGATGAGAATGCCTTGGTTGGGACCATACAAGGTCAAATATTTAAAATACAATGGATATGTACAGTTAATAGATTTAGTAGGTGAAAACCTCAGAGGAATGATGAACGAGAGCCGATTGAAGCTGTATAAAGATAGTCGACCACCCATAGCGCAGTAAAAAAAAAATTAAAAAAAATAAAAATAAAATGAAAAGCGCGAAGCACGCCAGAGATAAAAAATCCACAAGATGTTCGAAAAATGAATGCAACAAAGGAAAGAATAATAGTTACATGCGAAAGAAAAACAAGCAGGAAACGAAAAGTCAGAAAAAGCAGGATGAAAGGACAACACTAAGTGGAATTAATCCATGACAAGGACTGATGGAACATCACATTAAACATGCCAACTAGAAATGACAAAGTAATCATAATCACAAGTATGAAATTTCCACAGATGCATTGAACCCACAATTATGGTGCATTAATCACATCATGGATGAAGCGTCCTCGATAAGATTCATGATAAGCCCGTACAACACATGAGCACGAAAGCAACTCGTCTATTCATGAAAGGAGAATAAAGAGACAACAACAACAACCTAAACGAACAAAGAGAGACCACGGAGCTCACCACAGTCCTTCAAAATCAACAAGTTTTCGACACTCACCACTATGGCACCATCGAAGTCCACCGAACCAGGCCAGACAGCCAGACCGAACAGGGTTAAAACTAGGTCACGAGGACCGCTGGAAGAAAATGAGTAGCAGTAGCCAGAGATCCTCGATATCGATGAGATTCCATCCCCAGAGATAACACTGATGAACTATACACAATTACTGGAAGATATTCAACAGCCACAAGCAGAGGCCACAAAATAAGACACGCCATCAACGACGCAGGATCCTCAGAACGAGGAAGCAGAAACCCAACAGGAAGTGAAACCAGAAAGAACTAAACTAGCCATGAAAGTTAATGGAATGACACTGAATCATGGATCAAAAGGGAAACCAGATGAGTCGTAGGTACCCAACCTAGGTCAACCAACAAAAGAGACCATGGGAACTACCACAGCTTGGCCAGAATGGCATACAGGGGAGAAACTAGGAGTTACTGGAAATTTGTACCAACCACCACAGTGGGAAGACAAAATTTTGATACCGATCTCACCTCGCAAGAAACCAACAGAAGAAATTGTGCTACCACGCATACTAGAGGGAGTATCGGTAGATCTGCAAAAATTGGGTCACATCGGGAAGCTCAAGTATTCTGACCATGACGTATCATATGAAAAGAAGTACCTAGAACTTGCGCTGATGGTTTTTATGCAGAACATAGTGGTAAAACAACTTGGAGAAATGATCAGCTAGCCACATCAGTGGGAAATTGGACTGGACATAATAGGCATTTTAGGGTTGCTGAAAGGTAGAGTCTAGTACACGACGACATGCATTAAGCAACTGTTAGAAATCACGCACAGAGGGGATATATGGCTGGAAAAAACCATCCCCATAACTGTTGAGATTATCGTGCAGATAACAGGACTACCCAGCTAGGGTATGGATCTCGTGCTAAATCTAGACGATAAATCTAAGGAGAAAGTGTTAGCAAAGGAAATGAAGAAGAAATATGGTACCACCAGGGGGACAAGAGGCATTATAATCAAACATATAAGCAATGCAGTGACACCACTGGGCTCAAAGATATTAGCCTGTAAACTGTTAAGAAAATACCGCAAAGATGAAGTACCAAAAAGAGTCATCGTAGCTGCAGCTAAGTGTGCATAAGGCACCTTTGTGAGCTGGGCACCTTATCTATTAAAATTTTTCTAAGTAGACTGCAAGGATGCGCAAGACCTCGGTACAGAATTCCATTACTCATGGATGCTCACCCTCATAGCCTTCATGGGATGGCGGGAACCAGAGTATGTAGGTTTTTATACTAGACCACAACCAACGGGAGTAAGATATCTATTACTGAGATTTGGGCCATAGGCCAAGCATAAGAGGGAAAATGGAATCATCTTTTAAGCATACCTATGGGACATACAGGAAGATATCAACCGATCATGTAGAATAACACCACAGGCTATTGTGCGATATGGGGACATCGCTAACTTCTGAGCTATAGGTCAAGCCATCTGGATACAACCAAGGCAGGATCTAGATAGACATTGGCTATTGATGTGCTATTGCATCACTGAAGGTGATTTAAACATGGTCATCGGTGAATGGCCTGAGACATGGAGGATCCCACCCAGTCCCCGGGAAGTAACGGAAGGACCCGCAGAAGGAGAAGCAGCACAGGTGGACACATAGCCTCTACAAATCCCAGTACCCAAGAAACCAAGGATAGGCCAAAACAAGCCAAGTTAGGAAAAAAAGGGGTCAAAGAAAATAGGAACCTAGAAGGGGAAGAAAGTGACCACCGAACAGCCGAAACAAGCTAAGGGAGTGCAAGAGACCACCCCAAATACCATCACACGGGAACTAGGGGGAACTAAGAGACTGGTTGTAAAGGAAAAAGGTGCGCACAAGAAATAAAAGGCTCAACAAGCATCACTAGACTATATGATCATGGAGGATGATGGAGAAATGATCTCCAGAATGGTCCAAGATTTCCTAGCAGAAGACTTTGATCACGCAGCACATCACAGGGATAAAATGCAAAAAGAGCTGCCAGAAATGGGACAGCTCTTCAGGACACTCGGGGAGGCCCATATAGAAAGTAGTAGCAGAGGCATAGATCCATCAAAAACACAAACCAATGAAAGAGTGGAGATAGAAGAACGAGACCCAGTCCTCCCAATGCCACACTCACATGCAACGGTCTACATAAAACCAAGCATGTTACGAATGGATGAAATCATGGGACAGACACCACTGAAGTATTTGGACCACATCCAATTGGTCTTGAAATGGATGCCATCAAGGGAACTGTACAAATTGTAGCAGTCTCGGGCACATAAAAACTTAGTCAAGCTACATAAAGCAACAAAGAAGCGGGAAGCGCTGGAAAAATATTGTGAGCAGGCCAAATCTGAAACTCAGGAGGAGAAATAATGCAAGAACAAATTGGAATGAAGAGTGGGAGAAATTTTTGGGAAACTTCCAAGCATTGCGCAAGGAAACAAATTCTCAGCCACAAAAAAGATCGACCAGATCGCACAGACAATTGCTCGATACCAAAAGGAGATCAAGGATCTTCGAGAGAAACTCACACCAACAACTCCACCGACAGTAAAGGAGAAAAGGAGGTAGGCAACAACAATGAAAATACAGGAGATGGGGAAACAGGTTACCAAGGAAATTGACTTGCTCGATAAAGAAGCACAACTTTGGACAAGACTGGAGGAGGATCCACAAGTTCAACGATGGGACAAGGAAGAGGAAATGATCAATGTAGCAATCCAAGAACTCAAACATAGGCAAAAGACCATACCAATCCTAGAACGCATCAAGGGGATGCAAGAGATGAAGAAGATGCAGGCAGAACTTATCACTGCAAAATACATAAACAAGAGCGTCAGGATCAAATAGAACCATTACAGGACGAGTAGAAGAAGTATTCCCACATGCAGAAGAAGCTATAACATAGATGGCACAGACAGAGGGAGAATGTGCAGGATTACTAAGTGACGAAGTGGCAGTTCAAGTAGTGGATACCATTAACGAGAAGACCACGCAGGCACTGATAAAAGTAGCAGAGCTAAGGTAAAAGTTTTAGATGATCACCGAGGAGATCGAGACAACTCAAAAAGACTAGGTGACTCGAGACGAGTCACATGTCAGTGTTGTGGTCCTGTTGGAAACAGACCAAAGTGGGAATAAAGCGTGCACAAAGAAGAATGACAACTGGAAGATCAATCATGGGAAAGAAAGCGTTGAAGAGGAAAGCAACAACTGGTAAGAATCACAACACGCGCACATGCAAGATGTAGGCGATAGCTAGAAGGAAGCAAAGAACACATGTAGTGAAGGAAGACCTAACGATAGTAGGGTTAGGGTTTTTGTAAAGTTTTATGTAAATGGTTGAAGAGCCCGATAGATATAAATATAGATACGCAAGTATCATAGGAAGGTTCAGTGCACAACTTTTGTAGAGGTCGATATGGTATGTAATGAACTACTTTCGTAATGCGATGGAGCTAGAGCAGAGGAGAGAAGGTAGACATTAAGGATTAGATCACAGGTCGAGGAGCCTTGTGTGATCTAGTTCGCCTCATATAGATCTTACCCATCCGAGGAGAGTTGTAAGCATGCAGTGTGAGAATTGTAGAACTACCATAATAAGAGAGCCAAGAGACAAATCTTTGTGGACGTAGCCCACGAGAGGGTCAACCACAGTAATACCTGTGTAATGTGATGAATGCATGCATATCTTTGTCATACTTTTAGTAGTTAAATGTTGTGTGTAATGAATGAATGAGTTATTATATTGCTTGGTTAATTACTGTTGGGTTACCAAGAAAAGATGCCATGGAGGTTAAAATATAAGAGAGAATAACAATAGTTTGTAACATAAGTTACAATAAATGGTTCAGAATATAGATTCCATATCTCTTACTCAATCTTAGTCTATAAACACCTGAGTCTTACAGCCACTCATTTAAATCTATCTCGTGTGAGACTATAGAGTGCATTCTGTGTACTGTGTTGCCTTATGGTTTACCAAAAGGGCCGATAGTTTTAGGCTTTGTTGGTACCCTAAAAGATATGAACCCTGGGTCAACAACGTAGGTAGTAGGGAAGAGCATTTCATTAAACCAACACCTTCCTTCTTCCTAAAACATATTCAACTAATGAAATTCATTTAATGAACCTTAACATGACAACCTAGTTACAAAACAAATGTGCTACGTCTTTTAGATTATTACCTTTCAAATGATTGACTTGACGACAAACATTAATAAACCTAAGAATTACACCATTAATAACTAATTCTTTAATAGGTTGTGAAAGGTGCAAGGGTTTATAGGTAAGGCACATGACTTGTAGACCCCATGGCCCATAGTTAAAGATTTCCCAACGGAAGGGTCAAACAATGACACAACGACTGGAGAAAAGTTTTCAATGAAGATAAGGATGATTTGAGGAGGATACCATCTGGAAGAAGGGGTTCTGATACAACCGACACTTGATAAACATAAATTCTCCATGAATCCCTAAAGGAAACCTACACTCATACAAGAAATTTGAAAAGAAAACCAGTTCTATCACTAATGCTATAGATCGTGCAAGGTGTGTGTGTATATATATATATATATATATATATATCCATAATATTTTTTCCTTTACTTCTATCAAATTACCATTATAAACTAATACAAGGTGAAATGATACAATCACCGTAGTAATACATTTACAAGGAAAACTCAGCGCAATGAATTTTTTATCCAAAACCTGACATCTTAAATAGGAATAATGTAATTCAACACTGGCTTATTGATGTTCTTCAGTTGCCGATGATCTTCCTCGCTCCCACTTTCTAATCCCTGAGACCTCATCGGTACCTCCCATCCAACGCTAGGGGTACTCTTCTTCCACCTTATGCCCCCGAGAAGCAAAGGGGCCACACACACAAACAAGAGAAAGCTAGCTCCCAAATTGTTTGGCTCTAAAGATGTCCTAAAAACAACCTTAGTCTGAAATTAAATTTATCAACCGAGGATTCGAAATTTATTTCAAGATTGTCAGCAAAGTCTATGCAGATAGTCGTAGAGGTTTAAATTGTGTAGATAATTCAGTTACAACAAATCTGAGTCTATCTAAATTACTGCGATAATCAAGTACTTCACACAATGACTAAAATTTTTGAAACTAATAACTCAATCAACAAAAATATATTCTAAGTAAAAACACACCATAAATCAAAACATCAACCAATTACTGAATTCATTCATCTACCCAAGAAACAAAAATTTAGTCTATGAAAACACTTAATAAATCAATCTCTCAGTGATTAATTAATCTATTGGAAAGGAATAACGATCTACTGAATATTTAAGAAGGAACAACAAATGCGAATTAAACGAAAGGAATAACAATTGTGAATTTAATGAAAGGAATCCACAAGCAATAAATTGACAGAAAATGGAAATGGAACAACAATCGATAATCTCCAAATGAAACATCTACTCTCTGCAAATGGAACAACACAACCAAATTATAAGAGAATCAACATATTAACGAGTCTATCTTAAATGTTGAAGGGAACATTAAATCACAGAACTATAACAAAATTGATAAGATTATAGATGAGATAGTAGCTCCTGTCGATTGGGCCCATGGTCTTCAGAAGATACTGCAACGAAAAACTCAGTAGGCAGAAATGATCAAAATGCTTGAAGCTTCCATTAATTCCATAATTGACAAGTCATTTACAATGGGATTGTTGTACAGAGTGTCAACAATTAAGAGATCTGAATTCTGGTAATCTTAATATCATTCACTATTCTTTATATATTACGACGAGATAAGTAATTAAGTTATCCCGAGGATCGAGTGATGCTCAAGATTTATTTTACTATTTATGAAGATTGCAAGACAAAAAGTCAATCTTCCTTTGAATCGTTTTGTTCCCGATTTCTTCGATCTTCAATGGTATGTGCATATTCATGATCTTCTTAATTATCTTTAGTTAACAACAATTGTCCATTTCTTCATAAAATCAAAACAATTCAAACCAAAGTTCAAAAAATATCTAACATCATTTAATATTATTTTCTAAGAGATTTTTAACCATTTTCTTCCCTAATTACTTCAAAATAATAGAAAAGTGAAAAAAAATATATCACAAACCAAAGTAACAAGGAGAATATTTATACATTTTTCTAACCCCAACATACCCCCTAGCTTACCTTTTTGCATGTCCTCATGCATCAAAAGAGTTTATATGGAAGGCAGTGATACTGAAAGGTGGAGAGGTCTCTTCTCTAGGTGTCTGGAATCCATGCTTACCTTTAAGCTCTTCAAAAGCAACATCTTCCCTTTTCTTACGAATTTCATAAAAACTATGATAACCCTCTGGAGAATACGAAATAATGGGGGACTGTACTTGCATCCAATCCAAGAAGGCCCTTCTTCCATGATCATTTTGGCATACCTCTCTAACCTGAGAGAAGCTACTTGAAAATTCCCGAAACCAAATGGTTCTCTGTTCTTGACTTCATTTGAAGAGACACTCCATCTTAATTTGGGAGTAGAAAGGGATTCTTCTTTAATTTATCCAAAATACTGCAGCCCTAAATGTACAACATGTCTATGGATGGGAGATAAATATTCCACAACCTTCTCCCTCTTCATAAATTCTCTATGTTGCACAATGGTATCAAAGGGTTTATAAGTTTACCCTCTGAGCCATAGGTCTAGCCCATTCTCTCTTTTCATGAAGACCTTCTGTGTTTTGGCCCAACTAGGTTGATTTTTGGAAAAAGACAAAAAAGCCTGAAACTGGATATCCCCGGTGAATGGATTGGGGTTCTCATCTCTATTTTCTTCTAGAATGAAATTGTGAAGATATAGTTCACACAAAACGTATTGTACTACATCCTCTTGTTCTTTAAAACATGAACCAAAATTAGAGACAGTGGTAAACTTAGAAAGTGTGAATGCCCTAATGGATTTTACTTTTAATAACAGATAACGTTCTAATAGAGGGAATAATTAGTAGTAGGGGTCGTGCAAGATAATATATATGAATAAATAGAGAAAACATTTTTTATTTGCTCCAAAGCTCCATCAAGCTGACCCTACACCTTCTTCACCTTTTCTTTATCTTTGCTGAGCTCAACAAAGGTTTCATTCTCAGTTGCAAACATGTCTCAGAGTTGTATGACAATTTTTTGATGTTGTTGGCCCTTGAGCAAGTTTTGGGAGATCCTTGGTCAAGTTTGACCTATTTTGGGACTTCGACATCCTGTCGAAGATGAAGTGCAAGACAAAGTAGAGATTGAGGGATATTGCCCCCTTTTTGGGTCCTTTTTGGGATTTGGGATTATGTAACGGGTATGGGATGTTGTCCCATGGGTTTACTCATGCTTAGGCCTATTTTGTATAAATAGATGTCTAGGAAATGTAACAAAGAGGCAGTTACGACTGCCTAAGTGCTAGATCTATGTGATTGAAGGATTGTAATTTCTATGTGCATACTGCGTGAAGCTTGCAGAGATGAGTGCAACTGACTGTAGAAGGCATAGTGTTGTATCCTAGCTCAGGGAAGGAGGATCTAGCGAGCTGTGCAGATCTCCTATCCTATGTGGAGTAGGGTTTTGAGGCTCTGTGCATGTAACCTATTGAAGAAGATAATAAAGAATAAGAGTTGGTGGACGTAGCCTCAGGGTGGGGGTGAACCACGTATATGTTGTGTTGCTCTACTTTGTGCAATATGTTGATGTGTTTATGTCCTTACTTGCTAAGTGGTTTGGTATAGATAGATAGATCTGTTTATGCTTTGTTCTTAGTGCTTGAATCTACTAGATCTAATCTACTTCTCTATGATAAGTGCTTAGATACACCAGACCTAGATGAATGATGTGATGTTCTATTTTATCTGCAGAGTAAATAGTGGTTAAATATTGTTGAACTGACGATGTTAAATGCTCTTTTAAGTATTACAATCACGGATCTGTTTCCCAGCTAAGGTTGCAGACACCTGAGTCCTGCAACCACCCGTGCCTCTACCTCGGGTGAGACTTCATCTGCTTCACAGGTGTTGCCGAAAAGGTCAATAGTTATGGTTTTGTTGGTGCATTCTTGTATAATTGAACCCTGGGTCTACCCCTGTACTGGGAACTGAGGAAGAAGAATATTTGTGCAAAGATCCGAACTGAAATTGTGAAAGATCTGTGTGTAGATATGTTGCTCTAGTGCATAGTAATCTACTTAGTTTGACAAGCTTTGTGCTAAGGAAAATAAGTATGAATTGAAGAAAATAGGTAAGATCTGAAAGCTTTGTGCTATGAGAAAGGTAAAAGTGATAATTTTTTATTAAAAGAGGTAAGATCTGCAAGCTCTTTGCTCTGATAAAGGTAAGAATATTGAAAAGTTCTAGATCTGAAAGCTTTGTGCTCTGTATAAGTAAGATAAGTGGAAATTTTTGTTTCTAAAGTATGGATCTAGGCATGTTTTATAAGATTTATCCTAGCTTGAAAACTAGGGCACTAATATATGAAAAAATATTTGATATGAGTATATCTGATAAGAATAGTGAAAAATATGTTATACCTATGCATAGAAATAATGTTTGGACTAACAAGTGGATGCAGGATCCTAGAAAGAAATGTTTGCAAGTTAGATACCATGATCCTAGCGCACAATACAGGAAAGGTTGGGGATCATTTGAAACAAAGAGAGGATTAACCCTCTATTACAGTTGTAGAAAATCAAGATATCTTGCTAAGGAATGCCCTGGGATAAGACCTAGTTTTCTTTGTTGCAAAGCTATGGACCATGAAGTATTGGATTTCCCTAGAATGATTAATAAACTTGAAGGAATGAACATGAGACAAGAAAACCCTAAGGTAGATCGAGAAAGGGTAGAACCCCAGAAAGAATCAGAGAAAGTATTGTTATAGATAAAAGAAACCCTAAATGACCACTGACATGTTAGCTTATCAGAGATCTTCAAAGAAAAAGAATGCCTTGAAGCAAGAATAGGAGACTTCGACATTGACTATGTTCTAGATGAGGAAACGCGGGTGAATATCATGACAGAAAGAACTTAGGAACTTTTAGGGAAGCCTATTATGATTCCTTCATTGGGAGAAATAGGTCTATTTAAAGGAAAGATGATAAACCTATATGGAAAGCTCACCCAGATACCTATGCATGCCAATGGGACTTCGACAAAGGAAGATTTCAAGATTGTTAAATTTATTGAGAACAGTGCCCCATTTACCATGTTACTAGGAAAAAATTGGATTTAAAGAGATCAGGCCAGAAGGAAAGAACATGAAGAAGTTTTAGAGCAACAGAAGCAAGAGTTAAAATAATTCATGACTAGAAGGATCGCACACTTGATTGTAGAACAAAAGAATAGATCGAAGCCATTTAACACTAGAGACCTAGATGTCAAAGTTGCAAGCACACTAGAAGACCCACAGAATATTGAAGTACCTATTCCAGATAAATAAGAAGTATCACCCTCAGATCTTAGGAAAGAATCTAAACAGCATGAAGTAACTATGCCAAAAGAAGATAAGAATCAGAATGGAAAAAGGAATACCAAGACGAAGCTCACTAGGAAAAATGCTAGGAAGCTAAGTAAGAAGGGAGCTAAGATCGACGAGTTGCAGAAGGTTCCAGAGGGAACTTCGTAGAAGGAAAATTTGCAAAATTGAAGCTTCGTCGGAATATCAGAACAAAATCACATGGCACTACACCATGGCGAAGCAATATAACTATTGGGAATAATATAACCATTCGGCTGACCCACCGAACGGGCATAAAGACATTTATGGTTCCCCACCAGACCATTGGACAACATTGTAATGGATAGAACAAAGTTAATGAAGGCTCCTCGCCCATTGCAAGAGATCTGTTAGCAAGTTTTCTATTTATCCCATCGCGCCATGCACCGAGAACACTTTTTCTAGCCATGAATCTGATCCCATAGAATCGTTTATTTTACATAGTGATCATTGTGCCATTTTCCTCTATCCTATTACAGTGTCTAAGTTACTCTTTGAACTTGTGATTGTTAACCTCGAGCATGTATGTCAAACAAGTTGAGCGCTACAGAGAAAGTTGTTTAAGAGGTTCTGATCGACCTCATGACTGAAAGAGTCATGTTGATGTCTACAGTTGTACAAGCCTCATCGATGACAAAAGTGCAAGTTTCTTCGTCGACTGCTTGTGGAGCTGGACCATCTCAACCATCAGTAGAAAAGAGAACCAAGCATAAAGACAACCTCGCAAATGAAAAAATAATTCCAGCCATATTTCTCAATTACATTCCACCTCTGGCTGACGTGGTGAATAGTGATAGTGTACCATGCGATTTTGAGTACATCATAGTTACTGCATACCTCCCGAAGGGGATACGTGCAATTCAAACAGACCAAGATAACATCGTAGCATTGAAGTTCAGTGACTTCAACCTTGGAGATTGCAAGGTCTATGGTATGCTCACCCCATACAAGTACCTAACCAGAACTAAAGGGAAAAACTCGAAGATAATCCCTCTACAGTGAACTATGGACTCACGCAGTCCACCTTGCTAAATGTCATGAAGATCCCACACTTCAGAAGACACCAGGAAGTCAGTGCATGTGTCAAGATACTACTTTTGTGTTACCATGGTGGCTAATCATGGATCGACCATTGCATTACAGTCGACCCAAAACTGATCCATAGGATCACAGGCTTGAGTATGAAAGGACCCGACCCGCAAGACTTTTATCCAGGAAAAGCCGCAGTTCATGCACTACCACAAAAGATCAAGGACACCCATGGAAATGTAGAGAAGGGAACAAGAGGCTACAAGGTAGATTCCATCAAGAGTGGCATAGTATGCCTTGCATGTCAACTAATAGTTGGAAAGTTAGTAAGAAATAATCGACCTACGTAGGTCACCGAATTTGTCATTGACCTCATAGGGAAGTGTGCGGAAGGCCTACAGATGAACTGGGCGAAGTACCTGGTTAAATAGTTGGAACTAGATTTCCAAGAATCATAGGGTAAGGGTTATGAATTTCATTTCAGATGGCTCCTGGTCCTCATTTCATTTGTTTCCTGGGAGATGTTGAAAGGAGAAACCTTGCCAGACATAGAGTTGTTTGAACCGCTTGCCGTGAAGTTCTCTACCCTTTGGTATTCCACTGATATGAACAAACAATGGCAGTCGAATGTTGTGTTCCATACATATTACCTCCAGATAAATAGAGCCATTGAATATGAGCCTCGCATGACTCTGAACACCTTATAGAGGTTCAGACTCTTAATGAATTTCAATGCAGATAGGCACTTCACCTACATTACAATGCGAACAGATGAACATAAAGAGCATCTCCAGTCATATTATAATCTTACAGAAGAAGACCATGAGGAAATCACGAAGGAATGGTCTGCTAACCTCCTTATCCCCACCAACCCCACAGAGATGTCTGACCCCAACGTCTTGGATATCGCGCATAAAGAACAGAACACATTCGAACCTAGCAAAAAAGAGTGGACTAAATAGGTTCAAGACTTAAGAAACACCTCAGTGAAGACCACGTCCATGTCACTTGAATGAGAGGGTGGTGACGAAGTAGAAGCTGAACAGAGACCAAGTGAAGTAACACCGCCCAGAGATGAGGTTGACCCCTTGAAGAAGAGGAAGGTTTCCTCCCCGAAACCTTCTTCCCAGAATAAGTCAAAAGACACCATGACCAAGATGAAGAATGTCCACACCTCTGATGATTTTGACTTCATCATAGAAGCCCTGAACGATGCTTTACTAGAAATAGCAGAAAAAAAAGCGACCAAGAAGGATTAAATGTATGATAGGATTGAATTTGAACTCTGAGGGGTACATCAGGCCCTTCAATCCAATCTCATAGTCTCCACTGCGCCCCTGCCATCAGGACCACTAGATTTGGTAGATGAGCCAGCCCAACTCCACCGACTAGTTGATACAGTCAAATCTCGCCTTCACCGAGCACAAGAAGAAACAAAACAAGCCACCTAGGCTTTGACACAAGTGCAAGGAGTACCTGTAGAGTAGCGCTGAACTGCAGAATAGGAAAATATTGCTCTCCAAGTGAAGCTTGATGAAGAAAAAGAAAAAATACAACAAGAAAAAGAACAATTTCTCACAGAGCAACTTGAAGTGAAAGAAGCAGTCAATAGAGCACTTCGCTCTGTGAAAGTCATAGAAATAAAGGTAGAGGATCGAATCATGCAGCAAGTGGAGAAACTTACAGAAGTTATCCAACAGTTACAACAACACATAGCCAACTTAGAACTCCGCTCAATGCCCGAGACCCCTTAGGATATACGAGATCAAAGAGAAGCGAATGTACGAAGCGTAGTTGAGAGACTAGAGGCCCTTACCATGGAATGTAAGAAACTCATTGATCGCAGTGCCCAAACCTATGAAAAAATGACTGAGAACCCAGAACTGAAGGCACTAGAGTCGCAACTCTAAGAAGTGAAGTATCAAGCCAAAAATATATAGTCACAATTGAAGCCCCTGTTAGCTGCAGAAAGAATGAAGCGCTCCCAAGAGAAATGCATTGCCCAACAATAGATCCACACTATCCAAAGTATATTTATGGAAGTAACTTAGAGGCTCAAACCTGTACAAGAAAAGGCCTACCTATTGTTCACAGAGGTCAAAGGATGAGGAGCAGAACTGGAACAGGTTGTCGCTGCAGCTGAACAACACCTAGAAGGACTTGTCAATGATGTAGTCATCAAAGAGTTCACTGAACAAGAGGCCATCTCATAGAAGAAAGCCAAAGAAGCTCGAGACAAGATTGAGGATTTTGAAGAAGAACTACATAGATCAGAGTGACTCAAAATGAGTTAAAGGTGAGTGTTGGGGGCCTGTTGGCCCTTGATCAAGTTTTGGGAGATCCTTGGTCAATTTTGACCTATTTTTGGACATCGACATCCTGTAGAAGACAAAGCACAAGATGAATCAAAGATCATGCAATCTCGGCCCCTTTTTGGGTCCTTTTTGGGATTTGGGATTATGCAACGGGTATTGGATGTCAGCCCATGGGTTTACCCATGTTTAGGCCTATTTTGTATAAATAGATGTCTAGGAAATGTAAGAAAGAGGCATTTACGAATGGCTAAGTGCTATATCTATATGATTGAAGGATTGCAAGTGCTTTGTGCATACTATGTGAATATTGCAAAGCTGAGTGCAAGTGATTGTAGAAGGCTTAGTGTTGTATCCTAGCTCGGGGAAGGAGGATCTAGAAAGCTGCACAGATCTCCTGTCCTATGTGGATTAGGGTTTTGAGGCTCTGTGCATGTAACCTATTGAAGAAGATAATAAAGAAGAAGAGTTGGTGGACATATCCCTAGGGTGGGGGTGAACCACATATATGTTGTGTTTCTCTGCTTTGTTCAATACGTTGATGTGTTTATGTACTTACTTGCTAAGTTCTTTGGTATATATAGATAGATATGTTTATTCTTTGTGCTGATGATGTATATGGATGTATATATAACCTGTGTGAATGTTCTTGGTGCTTGAATCTGCTATATAATCTACTTTTCTGTGATAAGTGCTTAGATACAACATATCTAGATGAATGATGTGATGCTCTGTTTTATTTGCGAAGTAAATAGTGGTTAAATATTGATGAATTATCGGTATTAAGTTCTCTTTTAAGTATTACAATTAGGAACCTGTGTCGTAGCTAAAGTTGTAGACACCTGAGTCCTACAACCACCCCTACCTCTACCTCGGGTGAGACTTCATCTGCTTCGCAGGTCCTTCCGAAAGGGGTGATAGTTAGGGTTTTGTTGGTGTGTTGTTGTAGCATTGAACCCTGGGTCTACTCCTGTGCTCATTGCCAACAGATGTTATTTCACTGTCACCATTTCATTTCAAAATTGGGTTAGGGTTTGTTGGGATTATTCCAATTGTTCTTCCAATATCCTAATAGTGGCATCATGTTCAGGAGAATGAAATACTTCTTCAATCTGAACAATTGTTTCTACTATTTTTGGAGCATCTATCTGAGTTTCTATTTCAAATGATTCCAAAGGAGCATGAAAATATGTTTGTGTTCCAACATAATTAGTGTGAATTTCCCCTATGGGAAGTGGATTTCTTCCCTATACTCTAACCCTCTTAGATTTATTCTATTTACGGGCTTTGTCAGATTGTTCCAGCTGCTTCTTAAGTTTTCTAATTGTTTATTTCAATCTGCCAACTTTTTTTTTAATACCTTTATTTTCTTGACCCTCTTCCTCAATGTCTAGTTTTCATGTTCCATTTTTATGATTCTGTTATTTCTTTTTTCTTTTGTTTCTTTCTGTCCAAGGGGAATTTCAAGGTCTTCCCCACCTTGGTCAATTGGTAATTGTTTCCCTATATATTATGGGTTCTCTTGTTCCTATAAAGGACTGTTCTCATAGATTTGAGGTTCTAGTTGTTCTTCTACCTCAAGAGATTCTGTCATAGGAGTGGATGGAATCTCCATATGAAGAAGATCAAGGATAGAGTTTGAAGGAGGAGAGGTTGGAGCTTGGGGTTCTTTTGTCCTATCTGTATCTTCATTAAGTGATATCCCCAAATTTACCAACACCTGGTCCATCTCCTCTTCATAACTTCTGAAAATATCATCCTACTTTCCTACAGGTATTTCATGTGATGGCTCTTTTGTTTGCATAGTTTCCTGAGTGCTTTCAGGTTGTGTTGTCTCTTTATTCTTTCTTCTTTTTATGGAGGAGGTTTTAGGAACATAAATTGTTCTCTGTCGTTTCCTCTTTGATGTTATTTGTTTCATGCTCTGGGTTTCTGCCAATTGAATAAGGTCTGTTTCCATTTCAGGTTTTGGGGATGGTATTTCTATTTGGGCATTTTCTCCCTCTAGTTGGGCTGCATCAATTCCCTGTGGAGGAATTTCATGGTGGACTTATGTTTGTGCAATTTGGAAGGGTCTGTTGAGCTTAATTAAATCCCCCCACATTATTTGTGTATGATTTAAGGCCCTGTATAATATAAATTTTACTAACCCATGATGATTGATTACATTAGCAGGGTCTTCATCTTTTTGGGTTCTTCCAGTGACTTCATGCAACATGCTATTAAAAATGAATGGTAGATTTACTACTAACCATTGTTTTAATATTGCCAGCAACTTAAGGTGGTGAGGTCTCACCATGTCATATCGTCCATTGCATGTGATGTATCTCTGCACCATGCCTGTTAGCTCCCTGCAGGGTTCATTAAGAGCAGTGGGGTTGAGGCCTTTTCCTTTATTGTCGAATTCCTCCCCTGGTTCTGCAAAGGATTCCATAGCTTCCTTGAGTGTTGTGTATTTACTAGTCCACTTTGTTACTTCATTTGGAAAGCTTGTTACCTTGGCTATAATGGGATCAGTAACTAGTATTTGTATGCCCCGAATTACTGAGACTCCCCCCAATAGATTTTAGAAGAATGATAGTGCAACATTTATATCGAATTGCTACAGTCTGTTAAAGTATTGTCTCCACTCTAAACAGTCTAGAATTTCTCTTTCTTGATCAGTCACTTTCAACAATGTAGGCTCATGATAAATTCTTGGCCACCCATATCTTTTGTAAACAAGTCAGCACAACTATCGTTCCCACTTGTAAAACTAGTTAGACCATCTTGTGAAAGAAATTTACTAGAAATGGTAAAAATTACAGAAGAACAATGGTATATAAAAATACGTAATTTCCCATTATCTGCAATCATTATGTTAAGCCCTAATATTGGCTCATTACCCCTTAATTGGGGCATATTACATTAGTAGTGTTATTTTATTTATGTCAGATTTATTCCATTAGTTGTAATTATACCTCCTAGTCTCCTATATATACCAATGAGACATTTTCATTTGGAATCATCTTGTACTTGAACATTTAAGTGGCGTAAAAGGAGGTTTCCCCCTTGAAGAGGCTTATTATCTGAAATTATCTTTTTTTCAAGGCGTTGAGTACTTTTTCTGAGGTGTTCTATGCTATATTGATATTTGGTTCTTAACATATGGTATCAGAGCCCAAGGTCTTGGGGTTTCATTGTTACATATGCGACACCTTGGGATTTTCTCTATAACATTTTTTTCTACAATGTTTCAAAAGGAGCAACTCAGAGGCTATTTAGTAGATGGATCAAGGTACATTGGGTTCAAATTTTATCTCCTGGGGCCTTGTACTTTCAAAGATACAACCTGTAAAAGATAGGGTTCTGGAATCATCCTGAGCTGAGTCATTGCGGAATTTTCACTATAAAAAAGTTTTTGTAATGTTTCAGACCCTAAAAGCCAAAGTATATTCACATAAATTAGTAAGGTATCTATGGTAAAAATTTTAGCTTCTGGGTCATCTTAAATTTGTAGATACACCCTGTGTAAGATAGGGTATCTGACTAGTCCTATTCACTAGTCTCAAGAAGGTGTTCTACGTAAAACAATCATAAATTCTTCCTAGAGTATCCAAATTGAGTGGGACTAGTTTCATTGGATCGTGGATAGTCTATTGTATTTCTAGTATGAGTTTCAGAATTTTATATCAATTATTTTGTGCGGGGAACGCTATACAAGTGAGATCTCCTTGAAAGGCCAAAAATTGGCAATTTGTGGGGAAGTTACCATAAATTCCACTTAGCACATCTAATTTAATCAGACCTATGGCATTGCAGAGAAGAAATATCAGAGAACTACATAAAATAAATTTTCATACCCAGAAGGGCCGAAACTTGGGAGATACAACAGAAGAAAGATTGTCTAGCAGAAACACCTCAAAATCAAGGTTCAAAAGTGATACTTAGCCAACATGCCACCCAAAAGGGGAACTTCTACACCAAATAAGCCTCTAGAAAATCCTACTTGGAATCTTGATGAAGGTGAAGAAATGCGTAGGGACATAAATGATTTACAAAAGAAGATAGTAACAAAAGATGAACTACAAGAGATGGAAGCTAAGTTGGAGG
>ML791268.1:449099-471877 GCA_009831015.1 Picea engelmannii | reverse complement strand
TGCAGGCAACTCCAATTTGTATGCCATAGTACCAATCTTTTGAAACACCTTATAAGGGCCATAGTACTTTGGTGATAATTTATTATCCTTCTTGGCTTTCTTGAGGGACATCTGTTTGTATGGTTGTAGTCTTAAAAACACCCAATCCCCTAATTCAAAAACTTCTTTCACTACAATGTTGATCTTCTTGTTGTTTTATGCGATTCTGTTCCATGTTCAGGTTGTCCTTTAAGATTTGGAGAACTTGTTGTTGATTCTCGATGTGATATTCCACTGCTTGAAACTAGATTTTTCTTTTAAAGAAGAAGTGATGGAAGGAGGGTGGTATCCATATAGTGCCATAAATGGTGTCATTTTTGTTGCAGTATGAAAGGAAGTGTTATACCACCATTCTGCCAAGGGTAACCATTTGAACCATTGTGCTTGTTTATCAGAGACAAAGCAATGAAGGTAGCCTTCCAGACATTTGTTCACTATCTCGGTTTGTCCATCAGATTGAGGATGATAGGATGATCTATGAGCCAATTGAGTACCCAAACAAGAAAATAATTTTGTCCAAAAATGTCTAGTGAAGAAGGGATCTTTGTCACTTACAAGAATCTTTGGGCTGCCATGTAGCTTTTGAACTGTCTCCATGAATGCAATGGCAACTGTACTAGCTTTGAAGGGATGAGAGAGTGCACAAAAGTGTGTGTACATGGTCATTCTATCAAAAATAACCATGATGACACTATTTCCTTCAAACTTCGGTAACCTTGTGATGAAATCCATGGAAACCTCCTCCCAGTGATGACTTGGGATGGATAATGGTTGTAAAATACCAAGGGTCTTAATTGTTTCCACCTTATTTTGTTAGCAAACCAAACATTCTACCATGAACCTTTGAACATCAGTTTTAAGGCCATCCCAAATAAATCCTTCTTGACTCTATGGTAGGTTTTCATAAATCCCGAGTGCCCTCCTACTGGAGAGGTGTGTAATTCCAATAGTACCTTTTGCTTAAGTTTGGAGTTCTTACATAAATATAAGGGATCTTTGTACCATAGTGAATCATTTTTCCATGTAAATTTATCTGATGCACTGGAATCCTGGTGCAACCTTTGAATGAGAGTCCACACTTTTTCATCATTATTCCATTCATCCCTTGCTTCTATTATCCAATCGGGTTGGATGATCGAGATAGAACAGAGAAAGGCCTCAACATCTTCATCCTTTCTTGAGAGTGCATCTGCCACAACATTTTTCTTCCTCTTTTTATAGATGATTTCAAAATCATAACCCAATATCTTGGTTACCCATTTTTCTTGTTCTTCTAAAGATAGTCTTTGTTTCAAGAACTGTTTAAGACTATCATGATCTGTTTTGACCTTGAAGTTCTTGCCTATTAGGTAAGGACACCATTTGTTCAAGGCATGTAGTATTTCCATCATTTCCTTCTCATAAATGGGTTTGTGTAAGTTCTTTCCCTTGAGTGGTAGACTTTCAAAATCTAGGGGCCTTCCTTCTTGCATTGGGACAACACCAATTCCATTTCCTGAGGCATCACATTCCACAATAAAGGTTTTTGTGAATTCTAGAGTGGTCAAGACAAGAGCTTTGCACATCACCTCTTTAACTTTTTCAAAATCTTTAGTTGCCTCTGGAGTCCATGAAAATGCATCCTTCTTAGTTATTTCTGTTAAAGGTGCCTCTATTCTTCCATAGTTCCAAACAAACTTGCAGTAGTAACCTGTCAAACCCAAAAATCCTCTAAGATTCTTCAATGTTTTGGGAATCGGCCAGTCCATCATGGCCTTAATCTTGTTAGGGTCTACCTTGACACCTTCATGAGATACAATATGACCCAAATACTCTACCTCCTTTACTCCAAAGAAACATTTGGATGGTTTGGTATATAGTTGTTGCTCCTTTAATAGTTGTAGCACCTTGTCAACATGTCACACATGATCCTCCCAATACTTGTTATAGATTAGTATATCATCAAAAAATACTAACACAAATTTTCAAAGGAAGGGCTTGAAAATGGAATTCATCAACCCTTGGAATATGGAAGGTGCATTTGTAAGGCTAAAAGGCATGACCTAAAATTCATAATCGCCTTCATGAGTTCAGAATGTTGTTTTTGGGATATCTTCTTTCTTCATTCTGATCTGATGATACCCTGAACGAAGATCCAATTTTATGAAATAGATTGCTCCATGTAGTTCATCTAACAATTCATCAATGATAGGAATGGGAAACTTATGTTTAATAGTGATCTTGTTGAGCTCTCTATAATCTGGACACATACGCCATGAGATATATTTCTTGAATACCATTACCACTGGTGTAGAGTAAGAACTTTGGCTAGGTCTAATAATTCCAGCCTCGAACATTTCTTCAACCATGTGCTCAATTTCACTCTTTTGGGCGTAAGGGTAATTGTATGGCCTGATGTTAGGAGGAGCACTCCCAGGAATTAGGTGAATTTCATGATCATGATTTCGAGTGGGTGAAAGACCTTTGGGAATATCTTCAAATACTTTGGAATGCTTATCAATGATCCTTTGGAGATCTTGAGGAATAGATGGCTTAGATGTTTGAACATATAGTGAGCATAGTTGTGCAATAATGCCTTGATGCCCCTTTTCCAATAATTTTGTCATGCCATTAGAGCTTATCACCTTACCGGGTTTCCCTGTGATACCTATTAACTCAATTTATTTTCCTTCCAATGAAAATTTCATGAAAAGTTGTTGAAAATTAAAAGCCAATGTTCCTAATGATTGTAACCATTGGATTTCTAGTACAATATCTGCACCACCCATGGGTATAGCAATAATTGGAATATTCATTACATATTCCCCCATAGTAATATTGATCTTATTTCATTTTCCTGAGTAATTGATAGTTCCTCCATCTGCAATCATTACTTGAAACTCTGGCACTAGATATAAAAAGAAATTGAGAGCTTTGGCTAATTTATAGTGAATGAAATTATGAGTACTGCCAGAATCAATTAGGACAATTACCTTTTTCTTTTTGATGTATCCTTTAATCTTGAGGGTTTGATGAATGCTAATTCCAACCAATGCATTACACGATATTATGGGATTCAACTCTTCAAAGAAAATTTCTTCTACATTTTCATCTTGATATTGTTCTTGATCTTGTTCCTCTTCACAATCTATGTAGAATAATTTCTTCTCACCACACTTATGTCCCTTACTATACTTGTTATCACAATTAAAGCATAAACCTTTTCCTTTTATTTCCTCCAATTGTTGAGGTGTCAACCTTGTAGGTTGAGGAGTTTTAGAAGAAGGAGAATTGTTCTCTCTATAGATGCTAGGATCGGTCCTTCTAGTAGCCATAGCCATATTTTTACTTTCAACATTTCTTCCCACCTTAAATGCATTCTCCAATGATTTGGGTTCCCAAGGGAGAACCTCATGTTGAATGTTATCCTTTAAAGTTCCTATGAATACATCAATCAAGTTCTCATCTGGAATATCGATTACCTTTATATTCAATATTTGGAAGTTCTCAATGTGCTCAGTAACTGAACACTTTTTCTTGAGATTTATTAATTGGCTAAAGAAGGTATTTCTCCTTGTATCCTCATAGTGTGCTATAATTTCTTCCGTGAAAATTGTCCAAGTGATGAGTGATTTTTGAGAAAAAAATCCATCGATACCATACAAATTTATTAGTTTCTAAATACAAAGAAGCAATTCGTACCTTTTGTGTATGTGGCACATTATGTAGAACAATGAATTGCTCCATCCGAAGTATCCATGTGATTGGGTCCTTGCCATCAAAATTCCTCATATCAATCTTATGAACGTGGTTGGTCTTCAACCCAAAGTTGGAGTTTATCCATTCTGGATTCACCATCCTTGTGTCCTCATCATGAATTTCATGGGATGCATTTTCACTTTCAGGTGTCTTCTCTGTTACGAAATTTTTCAATACTTCCATGATCTCCTCTTTTAAGCCATCCATCTTTGCCTCCAACTTAGCTTCCATCTCTTGTAGTTCATCCTTTGTTAGTATCTTCTTTTGTAAATCATTTATGTCCCTATGCATTTCTTCACCTTCATCAAGAGTCCAAGTAGAATTGTCTGGATACTTATTTGGTGTAGAAGTTCCCTTTTTGGGTGGCATGTTGGCCAAGTATCACTTTTGAACCTTGATTTTGAAGTGGTTCTTCCAGACAATCTTTCTTCTATTGTATCTCCCAAGTTTTGTCCCTTCTGGGTTTGAAACTTTATTTTATGTAGTTCTCTGATATTTCTTCTCTGCAATGCCATGGGTTTGATCAAAATTGGATGTGCCAAGTGGAATTTATGGTAACTTCCCCACAACTTGTCGGTTTTTGTCTTTTTGAGGAGATCTCACTTGTATAGCGTTCCTCGCAGAAAATAATTGACATAAAATTATGAAACTCGTACCTGAAATACTAAAGACTATCCACAATACAATGAAACTAGTCCCATTCAATTTGGATACTCTAGGAAGAAGTTATGATTGTTTTACCTGGAACACCTTCTTGAGACTAGTCAATAGGACTAGTCAGATACCCTATCTTACACAAGGTCTATCTACAAATTTAAGATGACCCAGAAGATGAAATATTTACCACAGATACCTTACTAATTTCTATGAATATCCTCCAGATTTTAGGTTCTGAAACGTTAAAAAAAAAAATTATAGCTAAAATTCCGCAATGACTCATTTCAGGATGATTCTGTAACCCTATCTAGTACAGGTTGTATCTCCGAAAGTATAAGGCCTCAAGAGTTGAAATTTTAACCCAATGTACCTTGATCCATCTACTAAATATCCTCCAATACGTTCCTTAGGAAACGTTGTAGAAAAAGATTTATAGCAAAAATTCCAAGGTGTCGCATATGTAGTAGCGAAACCCCAAGACCTTGAGCTCTGATACCATATGTTAAGAACCAAATATCAATATAGCATCGAAAAACCTCAGAAAAAGTACTCAACGCCTTGAAAAGGAGATAATTTCAGATAATAATCCCTTTTGAGGGGGGAAACTCCTTTTACGCCACATAAATGTTCAATTACAAGATGATTCCAAATAAAAATGTCTCCTTGGTATATATCGGAGACTAGGAGGTATAATTACAACTAATGGAATAAATACGACATAAATAAAATAACATTACTAATGTAATATGCCCCAATTAAGGGGTAATGATCCAATATTAGGGCTTAACATAAAGGGGCCAACAAAATCTAGTGCCCATCTCTCGAAAGGTTCCATCACCACTTGTGGTTGTAGGGGCATTTCATCAGCTTGGCTTGGTCGGCCCATCCTATGACAATTGTCATAGGCCTGGACATACTTCCTTGCATCTTTGAATATCGAGGACCAATAGTAGCCCATCTATAAAACCTGATTCCTAGTTCCGTGGTTTGCAAAATATCCACCACAGGGCTCATTGTGACATGCCTTCAAGACATCGTGAATTTCATCGTCTCTGATACATCTTTAGATATGAAGATCAGAACCTATGTGGAAAATATATCCACCAATCCAGGTGAACTGTGCATTGTGATGAACAATTAAGTATCTTTCTCTGGATGTCAGGTGTGCTGACAATTTCCCAAGTGCCAGATAATTTGCCACACCAACGTACCAAGGAGTCTTAATAGTCATAGAAAACATGTGTTCTTCTGGAAATTGCTCTTCGACTGTCAAAGAGTTATATGTTTTGGGTACATGAGACAATAAATCTGCAACAAGATTCTTTCTTTTCGATCGATCCTTAATGGTGATGTTGAATTAGTGCAACAACAACAAACATGAGTAACTCGTCCATTAGTAATTGGTTTGTTGGCTAAATATATAATAGGAGAGTGATCAATATACATAACCACTGGATAGCCTGCTATATAGTGTTGAAATTTATTAATATAGCATGTATAACGACTAAAAATTATTTCCTTGTTACTGTGTAATTTAATTCGGCAGGAGTAAGATTTTTGCTAATAAAATAAATAGCGTAAGGTTTCTTGTCTTCTTCCTGTCCATGGAAAATGTCTATAGTGATATCTGATGCATCTGAAGAGATGTGAAATGGTAATTTCCAGTTTGTTCCTCTTAGCAATGGTGTTGTTGAGAATAACCTTTTAAGCTCTGTAAATGCAACATCGTACTTACCAGACCACTAAAATTCCACATTACCAGTTAAAGCATGTAAAGGTGCAGCTATTCTTGAATTGTTTTCTATCAATCTACGATAATATCCTGCACAACCAAGGAAACTACGTACCTCGGTCTGTGTACAAGGTGTAGGAAATTTAAGGATTACCTCTATTTTTGTTGGGTCTACCTTGATTCCATATGCAGAAACATAGTGTCCTAGTACCACACCTTCAATCATCATCATATGAAATTTTTCATGACTCAAACATAGCCTAGTAGAAATGAATCATTCTAGTACCTTCTCTAGATTTCTTAAAGCTTGATCAAAGTCAATGCCATAAGGAATAAAATCGTCCATGTAAACTTCATGTCCTTCATTAATTAAATCAGAAAATATGCTTAAAATAACTCTCTGGAATGTAGCTGGAGCATTACATAATCCAAAGGGCAATACTCGATATGCGAAGGTACCCTAAGAACATGTAAATGTGGTTTTATCCTGGTCTTCCATAGCAATCGGAATTTGATTATAACCGCAAAATCTATCTAAGAAGGAGAAAAATTGCTTCCCTGCTAAAGTATCAAGGAACTGATCAATAGAAGGTAGGGGAAAATGGTCCTTTTGGGTAGATTTATTCATTTCTCTATAGTCTACAAAGATTTTCTAGTTACCATTTTCTTTAGGGATGATTACTAGTGGATAGATCCATTGGCTGTCTGAAATAGGATATATGAAATCTACATTCAATAGTTTATGTAATTCTTCTTTGACATTGTCCCTGAGATGAGGGTTTAATCTTCGTTGGGGATGTCAGATGGGTTGGGCATATTTTTCAATATAGATATGATGTGTACATAGTTGGGGATCAATGTCCTTCATGTCGGGATAATCCCAAGCAAAATCATGTTGGTATTGAGAAAGGCTTTGGATCAAATTTTGTTGTTGTTGTTCATTTAAATTGGCGTTAATATTTAGAAATCTTCCGGGTGCGACTTCAACTGTAATGTTGTTATGGAAAACAGTAGTTGGAATCTGTTGCTCCATCAATTTATCCAAAGGATCTCACTGTGCTTCATTATCTAAAACAACTTTTAGCATTTGACATGTTGGGTTTCCTATAACAGTTGCGTTGTTAATGAAGTTGTTGATCACATAATATTCTAGTTGTTTTTTGAGCCCAAGAGCTTCTTCTAGTGTGAGAGGAAATCGTAGGTTTTCTTCTAGATATCTAGGTGGGTGCAACTTTTGATGTATGACAAGTAGACTTGGTTTATCTGGAGGATACAAGATGAGGTTCTTTATAGAACATCCTCTAGCAATTGTCATGTTGCCTATACGACATCCTATGTATTCATCTTTTGTTGCTAGTCACGGTCATCCCAATATTAATAGGTGTCCATCTAGTCTACTTATTTGGTTGATAACTAGGAAATCAGTTGGGTATTCCCAAGAGTCGATCGAGATTGCTATGTCTTGTAATGTGCCTACTGGTTTAACCACCAATCTATCATCCAGTTATAACATAGTTGAAGTAGGTTTGAAGGAGGTGATGCCCAGGACATTACAGGTCTCGTTGGTCAGAATATTGATGGTTGCCCCCAAATCCACCAGTGTATTTGAAAGAAAACAACCCTCTATCTGAACTATTACCATGGGATTCCCTAAGTCTATGTATCTGATTGGCTCCTACTTGCCTAGAATAAGACCGAAAAAAGTTCCTACCACGTGAACAGTTGATGGATTCTTAGTTTTCCTTCTAGTCTTCTTCCCACATACTTCTTTAATTTTTTTGGATAAATAGGAATATCTTGTAAATCCTGTAGGAGTGGAGTTTTAAAACATAGATTATTTAGTTTGCCGATGATATAAAAGTTTGGATATACGACTGGTTTTTCTATCATTAGCCTTTCAGGAAATGGGTGAGGACAAATTATGTCTTTATCAAGATTTTTTTTCTTCACTGTGTTTTCCCCCTGTTTTGTTTCTTCTATTATGACCACAGTCGATGGTTTTATTGTTGGTTTTCTATCATTCTCATTCTCCTGTTCTTGATGAATGTCACTTTCCTCAGAAGAAATTACATGCCCTAATATCAACCGAAGTTCATTGCACCCTACAGAGTTTGTTTCACCCTCCAAATTCTCGACAATTTCCACAAGCTGGATTAGTGTTCTATTAGGATTCAAGTTGGGTTGAGCTGGTAATTGAGGGTGCATTTGAGGTTGGGGATTTTGGGGAAACTAAAGTGGATCTTGTAAAATGGGTTGAGATTGAGTAACCATTCCCATAGGTTGATTGGTCAGTCCCATGGGGCCCTGCCAGTTTTGATTCCAATTGGGGGCTTAGGTAGTTGTGCTAGTCCACTATGAAGGGTAGGGGCTATTCTTTGAATTCTTCCAAAATGGGGTAGAGTATTGCAAGTTAGTCCAAGTAGGATTGGAAATTGGTTGATTTGGCTAGGGTGCAGTAGGATATTTTTGGGACTTCCAGGTGGTTTTAGCAAATGGTTGGCCCTACCATGTGTTTCCATAATTATGTTGTTGATTATACTGTCCAGGAAAGAAAGAAGAAGGATCTTTTAGCATACCTGGGGGTGAGCCTACCACTGATGACACTGAGCCATCAGATATACTAGTTATGTCTCCTCTTCTGGTTCTTTAAAGACAACTTTTAATCTTGGGAGTGATGGGCATTACTCTGTCGCATGGTCTTTGGAACAGATGGCACAGGTCTGAACCACGTGCAAGGGACACTCCTTTGAACTATGTTTCCTCTTGCACCGTGGGAAAAATATAGCCAACGACTGTTCTACCTCCGCTTGTTTCTGTTTAACCTGCAGAACATCCAATTGGGTAGTCAGAGTACCCAAAATGTTTGTTTTAAAATTTTCTAAAAGATTACCAAATTTTTCTCGGGTGACACTCCCTCTAGTAATATTTCTATTTCTGGTGATGGGGGTTCATATCCCCAATCCGGTTCATGTTCTACCACATGAACACTTGATACACAATTGGACAATTTTGTCATACGTTTCTTGATAAATATCACCTTTTCCCATCAAATTTAATGTCTCTACCCATTCATCCTTCATACCTTTTATTAGAGTGGCTTTAAGTAACTCACCTCGTAGTGTACCATAAGGTGATCACTGTAGGTTATATTGAAATATTTCAACATATTCTTCTAATGTTTCATTTTTTTTTGCAATCATTTTAAATATTTCATCCTTTAAATCCTTGGTTCTACAATAGTCTTGATATTTCATAAAGAAGGCTTGTTTCATTTCATAACATGAATTTATAGTTCCTCCCCCTAGTCCCATAAACCATCGTAAAGTAGCTCCTTTCAAAGAGGAAGGAAATAGATTTGGTTTTTGGGGTTCAGAGGTATACTCATAGCCTCTACATAATACATCAAACTCAAATAAGAACGCGTCAGGGTCCTCTGAGATCAATACATCGAAGGTTGGAAAATTCTGTAGTCGAATGGATTCCATTAGGGAATTAGCAACCATATCAACTATAGGATATTCCAAAGTGGAAGTATGGGGTCCCGGTTGATTTTGTTGTGTCATTTGCTTTAAAATCTACCAATAATCTTCAGGGATTTCTTGGTCTGGGTGTTCTATTCGTGGTGGTTGATTACTTGGTCCCTTAGGATATTTGATTGTGCTACCTATGTCTGGGATTTCATGTGTTCCTTCTCCTTCCAAAATCACAGAAGATCCAGGTTCAAGTGGTTGTGGTTTTTCCTCAGTAATTCCATTAGTCTCCCCTTCTCCTTCTCTCAAATTACAAGAATTTCCCTCGTCTAAAGGACTGAAAAGTGGAGCGTGTGTATTTTGAAAACTCAATTCAGTTCCTTTAGTTCTGTTATGAATCTCAGCATGAGCTGCAGTTGGTGAATTTGTTGCTTGAGGGACTCAAGTAGAACCTTTTCGAGGTCCAACCGAGGCTTGAGATTCATCTTTTTAGATAATTTTGTCTATAAAAGTGCTCCTTCCAGGGGGCATCGGGCCCTGAGATTTTGTACTTTTTTGTAAGGGCTTTTGTTTTTCAGATTATTTCTTCTTATTCATACACAATGACACAAATTCTATGCACCTATGTAACCTCTATGCATCACCCAAAGGTAGGCGTTGGCACAAGAATTTTACTTGTTGTCTACGTAGGTTCTTACCTTCCATTTTCAATACCTCATCCTTTTAGAGACGCAACCTATACTATCTTTGATATTCTCCCCGACAATGTTTCAAAAATGTTGGGCTCTAAAGATTTCCTAAAAACAACCTTAGTCTGACATTAGTTTTATCAACCGAGGATTCGTCTTTCTTTCAAGATTGTCAACAATGCCTATTTAGATCGTCGTAGAGGTTTAAATCGTGTAGATAATTCATTTACACCAAATATGATTCGATCTAAATTACTGTGATAATCAATTACTTAACACATTGACTAAAAACTATGAAACTAATAACTCGATCAACATAAATATATTCTAATAAAAAGCACACCATAAATCAAAACATCAACCAATTACTGAATTCATTTGTCTAACCAAGAAAGAGCAATTTAGTTTATGAAAACACTTAATGAATCAATATCTCAATGATTAATTAATCTATTGGAAAGGAATAGTGATCTACGAAATATTTAAGAAGGAACAACAAATGTGAATTAAACGAAAGGAACAACAAATGTGAATTTAATGAAAGAAACAATAAATGGGTATTTAATGAAAGGAACATCATATGAGAATTTAATGAAAGGAATATCAAATGCAAATTTAATGAAAGGAATCCACAAGTGATAAATTGACAGCAAATGAAAATGGAAAAACAATCGATAATCTTCAAATGGAACATCTAATCTCTACAAATGGAACAACACAACCAATTTATAAAAGAAACAACATATTAACGAGTCTATCTTAATTGTTGAACAAAACATTGAATAACAAAACTATAAGAAAATTGATAATATTACATATGAGACAGTAGCTCTCGTCGTCTAGATCCATAGTCTTCAAAAGATACTGCTACGGAAAAATCAGTATGTAGAAATGATCAAAACGCTTGAAGCTTCTGTTAATTCCATAATTGATAAGTCATTTACAATGGGATTGTTGTACAACGTGTCAACAATTAAGAGATTTGAATTCTATTCATATCTCTATCGTTCACTATTATTTAAATATTACAATGAGATAATTAAATTAATTTATCACGAGGATCGAGAGATCCTCATGATTGCTTTTACTATTTATGAAGATTGCAAGATAGAAAGTCAATCTTCCTTTGAACCATTTTGTGTCTTATTTCTTCGATATTCAATGGTGTGTGAATCTTCATGATCTTCTTAATTATCTTTAATTAAGAACAATTGTCCATTTCTTCTTAAAATCAAAACAATTCAAACCAAATTTCAAAAAATATTTAATATCCTTTAATATTATTTCCTAAGAGATTTTTAACCATTTTCTTCCCTAATTTCTTCAAACTAATAGAAAAGTCAACAAAGAATATATCACAAACCAAAGTAATAAGGAGAATATTTATACATTTTTCTCACCCCAACACAACTCGCCTCGCAAGGTCAAGCTACCACTCTCTATTCTATCTGGGTATCCCAACTCCCACAAGAAATCATTCAAGAGAAGAATATGGTAGCATAACCTTATGCATACTAGTTGTGATCCATTCTCCTCCTCCGCCATTTCTTTTATAGATTTCTCTAAGTGTCCATTGCAAAAATGAAAGTTAATTTATTTTTATTAATTTTTTATTAGGAATTATTCTTCCCCATATACTTGTCACCCAATCCCTTAGTTGCACCAGAAATTCACTTTATTAATTAAATTAAATTGCCAATTTCCCTCACCCACCTAAAAGTGTTCCTAAAAATGCTCCTTGATGTCCCTTTATTCCCTCACATTCCCTTAATGATTTACGCCTTTCTTAAATCTTAGTTGACTTCATTTAGCGAAAGTTCTCTAGACTAGATTCCTTTCTATGTTCCACATTTCCCTTTGCATTTAATTTCCCTTTTTGTCTAACTTTGAATTTAGCAAGTTTTGCACATAAACAACAATAAAAAAAAATTAGTTAATTCTTCCTCCTTTAAATTTTAAATTTGGTTTCGCTTCACACCCCCCCTCCCCCCCTTTTTAATTGATTAAATAGTTTTTAGTTATTATACCCCATTTAGACCTATGCTCTAATTTCAACTAGGCTTAAAAAAATGTTTTAATGGAAATTTTATAATTATTAAACTTTACTCATACAAGATTTATTTTAAGGCTAACCAAGTCAAAATAAGATATTGTCTTCTAGGTACATAGGTTCATTGACTCACTAGTGTTAAAAATCATGATGTGCCCTTCAGGATGCACTACGTGTTTCAAGGGTGCCACTTGTGTTTATTCATGTTTCATTTATGGGACGTGTTCTTCAAGACGCACTATGTGATCCAAGGTTTTCACTCATGTTTTGACTAATTTTGGTAGACGTCCAACCCTTGGAGTCAATACTCCATCAGGAGACCTTGTGGGAGACTAAGGGCCTCTAAGGAATAAGGACCCTTCCTTATTGCACGCCCCTTAGAATATTTGTGAATGAATGTATCAGTCTTCCATCACAACATTGTGGATCTATTGAATTATGTAATCGTTAACCTATAGTCTGATCCATGGTAGGAGTTCTAGTAGGCTTTGGCAGGGTTGCTTCCACACCTCTCCCTCAATATCTATGGTTTTCATTCATGGCCTCTTTACTCTTAATCTGAGTCTGATTAGCAAGAAATCATCATCGTGCATCCATCAATGAAACAGTCCATAAACATCATCATGATATATCTGAACATATATCACACATGCATAAAAATAAATACCCAAACCATATACAGTCCACTCCTCGACTCGATCTGGAGTCCAAGGAGATCCATCGATGCAATGGACATCCCCAATATATCAAACGTCCTACACACTCAGGAGAAACTCGTCAATAAAACCTGTTGATACATATATAATCAAATAACATATCATTATATCCACAACATCATCATCATAATCCATAAGAAAAAAAAACAATCATATAATGAACCAGATCACTTGCACGCAAGTGTCCTAAAAGAATAAGTCAAATCATGTGTGAAGAAGAGAGGTATGTTACACCAATAGCATAACTCCTACTCAAAATGAACCCAATTCAACACATGGACATAGTTTGTCATTGAACCAAGCCATTCATAGGTAGAAGGAAACTAAGTCCAGATAGTTAGGTTCATTTGTATGGGAAGAGAAAGATACCATTAGCATCAAAATGTTAGGGAAAATGACCAATACAATATGGTTCTCTTTCAATGCACCCATATTACTCCTAAATCGGACTCTGTCCATACTATTTTGTTTTTAAATATTTTAACCGTACACACTAATTCTTTGATACCATAATTAATTATTCCCAATAGGGCTCTGATACTATTTTGTGACATAGGAACACCCTTGTCTAGGCTCTAATACCAAAATGTAACAATATTCCCTACATATGATACAATTATGCAAGTTAAGAACATACAGACTCATGCATAACCATATAAATACCAATAAATATAATGTGCATCTTATTCAATAAAACTTCCATAGAAATTAAACACGTAAATACACATTATACACAACAATAAAATCACATATAAACATGACACTTATATTTTATAAAATAACCAACTAGTTGCACACCTTAGACATTCCACCTAGCCATATACAATCTTGTTCTAGTTCTCTCAATAGCAAGTAACCCCCGAGTAGGGGATGTTACTCCACCAAGAAAAGGTAACTCTCTCTAGGCCAAATAAGGTCTCAAAATGTACACAATCAATATATATGCCAATGTACCAAACTCCAATAGTAATTCCAACTTACAACCTCTCATTCCTCATCATCCTACACAACCCAAGGAAGTGTAACCCCTTCTCTACTCTGTAGTCCCTCAGGTTGTCCCACTTCCCTTCCACATCTCTAGCACAGGCTGGCTAGGAGGTCTTAGAGATATATGGTTCCAAGAACTACAACTTGTATAATGGAGTCTGTAAGTACACTCTAAGCCTCACACCCAGGGAAACCTATCCCCAAAAAATCTCCCTCTAGGACTCTATCCTTTCCCAATGCATCCCAAGGAGAATTGTTCACCCAAATCCACCTAGTATTATTAGGTTTCACAATGAAACAAGGTTACAATGGATCACTCCCTCACCCCAACATGGAAAGGAAACAATAATCATTAGAATTATTCCTTTTCCATTTAAGACAATTATTATATATGCATGACTTAAACTTCACAAGTGGCATATAAGGATTGTTTTTCCCTTCACTTGGAAATTTGTCTCACCTTTAGGAAATTAGTATATATTCCTGAAATAATACTTAGCATTGATACATATGAACAATTTAATATATTTTTCTTATCCCCCCTTGCGTTAGCCCATTTTTCTTAATCGCTAGCCCCCTTTTCCTCTCCTGGAGTGTTATCCCCCCATACTACCCTATCTCACTTAGTATTCAACAATGATTTATTCTATTAATATGATGAGTGTGATTACAATGTATAATTTTAGGCTCACTAGATTTGTATCATATGGGCTCTTCATCCTAGTATCATACATGCACTGCATCCAAAAACATACATACGTAGGCACTCTAACCCAAAAATCATACTAGCTCAACAACATATAAAAACATATGTAGATATATATGTATTTAAAACTTGGGGGTATTACATGATTGTCAAGATCTTGGACAATATTACTAATGATTTTATGATGGACATTCTCACTTTGAAAAGTGTGCTTAAGTTACCCAAAACCTATAGAAATGAAAATGGAAACCCAACAACATAGTCCTTTAGACTATGTTTCCCCACTGTGACTTGTCCCTAAAAGGAATTGATGTTGTTTATTCCATTAAAAACTTTAAAACCACTTCTATTGATAATATGGATAGGAAATCACCCAAAAAGACACCTTGACGGTACTAATGGCATGGAATCACATGAAAAAAAATATTTGGAGCACACCTCACAAAACAAAAAACAAAATGACAACTATAAGTTGTTTTGATGAAAATGTTACCACTAGGAAAAAAATGGAGAAACACAACACCATACTAGGAAATATTTTCCATGTACACCATATCACTAGAAAATTGAAACCACCTAACTCAAAAATTGAAATTGTAAGTAAGTATCTAGTAATAATCAACTGCCCTGTACAAGAAAATATAACTCTGCCATGTGCAACAAATATAATAAGTAATACTAACTCAAAATTAAGTCATACAACCAATTAATATTGGATATTTTGATTTTATATTAGAAATTATAAAAATGCCATCATTTATTCAAATTAATGGTAGTAGATCAACTACTCCATTCGCATTGTCCAAGTTAAAAACATTCATCAATTGGAATGATCATTTTCCATTTCCTTCTCTAGACTCATTTTTCTTGGGCTTCCAATGTGAATCCTTGGTCGTAGTGTCTAGTATTTCATGTTGATCATCCACACTGGAAATAAAGCAACTAATATTAGATCCTTTGAGCTGCATGTTCTTAGAAAATTCCTTTTCCCAAATTCTATTGAACATATCCACAATGCTTCGTACGTTAAAAAAATCCGATGGGATAGCATATGCCAAAATGGTACCATACGTTGATTGAACTAGTTTCTCAATTTTCCTTGCATTTTTGTGTTTGTTTGAAGAAGTGAATCATTAGAAGAAACATTGTTGATTGTACATTTCTTATGGTTGTAAAATGAACTATGTTGCAAATCGTTGTTATTATTTTCTTCTTCATCTTCATGGTTTACAATTACATGCAACAATTCTAGTTTATTTTTGGAGAGCTTAGTCTAGGAACCATTATACTATGTAGCAGATAAGACAATGTAAATGTATGTAGGAGTTTGTTGAGTAAACGAGGTTGTATTAAATTGTGGAATTCCAACAACAATAAATATATATGCCGAATAATGATGAGGGGGGAATATATTTGGACTATTAATTGGGTAATAAAGGAGGTACAGAGGTCGAGTGTGGTGTGGTGTGGGATGATGATAGGCGGTTTGAGGTAGAATAAAAATGTTTAAGCACTTATTGAGAGTGACCTACAGGATTTCATAAGTGTGAAATAGAGGAGAGAACTTAGGATTTTTGAAGGACCAAAAGTGATAAATAAAACTGCTATTAGTGAGCGTGTAAGAATTATTACAAGAGTCATACTAAGTGAAGCATTGAAACTAGTAAGGTATACCTTGAAGAAACTCAATGTAATCTATAGGTCTCACATTGCAAATAGTTATATCTTAGAAATGGGGACCAACAACAACTATGGAAACACATCGCTACAACCTAAATAAGGACTAACCAAATTTGTTTACCCATTTGAGAAAATGCATATCGGGATGAGGAATCATAAGAAGAGCCAACACTTTGAGAAGGGCAGCCAACAAAACATCCATCTCGTTGTTTTTGTCCATAATCAATAGAATAACATAATCCTTAATTTGGAAGTTGTGAACAAAGATCAATGAAAAATATGGAGTATGATTGTGAGTTAGAATCAATAGATGAGGATTACTTTCAATGGGATTCTCAACTTGCAAATTTTCAAATCTACAATCAATTCAACTAGTTTGTTAATCACCTCATTCTATTGTTGAATCACCTATGTATGTTGCTAGAAAAATTGTTTTTGGTGTAGTAAGAATTATTTTTGTATATCTGCAAGTGATATGCCTCAACTTTGCAATTTGTTTGGATGTTCCATATGGGACAGTCAACCCAAGAAAACAAATTACTCCATTTATTCTTTTTTTTTCCAGTGTGTGTCCTTAACTATCTATTTAAAGGGAACTTGTCCCTATTATATTTGGATATTATTGTTGGAAAAAGAGGGTGTCACAAACCCAAAATTTCATTCATAAAAAAAAAAAATTGTCAATAAAATTCATAGTAACCTTATAATCATAGACCTCATGTTATTTCATTGTAATGATCTGACTAACAAACTATACCAGTTATTATTGCTAGATTGATATCAAATATCAATGCTAACAATGATGACGATCATTTGGTTAAATATTAGGGTAAGTATTTAATGGAATAACACAATTACATTGTATGTTGGGTGATTCTATGTTCGTAGTGATAACCCTTATGTTCCATTATAAACATATGAAAAAGTTTATAAAACTTAATCTCTTATAAATACCCTTATGTTTTCATAAAAACAAATGTAATATGTTGTAAAACTTAAACTCTTAGTAATATATGTGTGTTTCAATAAAAATACATGTAATATGTTTTAAACCCCAAATCAAGCGCACATGGGAGAACCATATCAAAAAAGATTATTTTTTATAAATGAGATATGGTAGTTAAATAGGGTCTCTCATATATGTTCTTGGTGTACACATTTGATTAACTAGCCATTACACTTGTCTAGGAATTTATCTCTGCCGAGTACCTTTTGTACAAAACTTGAGGCATAATTAAAATCAACACCTTCCTTTCACAGTCATTCTTTACTTCATGACCGGGGTTTGGTAGGTGAATCGTCTGACTATTAATTGGATATTTGTAAGGTTTGATCATCATATTTCAATGAACACAAGTGTCAACTAGATATACTTACAAATATTGGCAAGGTATATTTCGATAGTTGTGAGGGTTATTTTTTCAAAAAACCAAAAGGTCTGATCTTCCGACCCATTTCCTACTCTTCGCGTCTTCTCTATAATAGAAAATGCCTCTTGTTGTGAAGGCAATACTGTAGGTGGCATTTCCCACTATAATTCTTACTCTGTATATTTTATTAAGTTATGCAATCGTTCCTTTGAACCCATTCCACTTCATGATTTTTTTAATAGAGTACTTCTCTTCTTGAACACTCGAATTTGTTATAGAGGGTGTTTCATTTGACTTTTCATTCTGGTTTGTTTATTCCAAAGGTGGATTCTTTTGTTGCTATATTTGTGCGTCATCACAGGATTGAGACCACGAGGTTTACGATGACTTCCTCTATTGTGGGTAAGTCTTTTCAGTTTTAAAAATATTTACCAATCATAAGTTTAAATGTTTTTAAAAACTAAATTACACAGAGTTTTATGTTTACAGGTTGAATTTACCCATTTCTTCCTTGGGTTTGAAACTAGACTATGATGATTTGATTTTGTTGGATGGACTTGTCCTAAATGTTGATATTGAGAGGGGGCTGAATCAGTATCAAGTACAATTTAAAACCTTTTTCAACTTATACTTAAACCATTCAACTATATCCAATGAGAAATGAACAATAGTATAAGAGTTACACCAATACACCACAATACACCATGCACAATATATGAGAAATAATCAATAGTTATTGTTCAAGGGAAGTAATGACTTCCAAAGGTAGCTACAACTTCCAAATGTAAAGGGAGGGATAAACCTCCAAGAGGAAGATACAATCCTCCAATATCAAGAGACAATTGAACTCTCCATCCTTGCCCCTTCGTTCCACCCAAGAATATATGAGAGATAATAAAAATTTACATTAAATCATCACCATCAACCAATCATCACATAGAACCTGATAATGCTTCCTAAGACTTCTTCAATTTCTGCAATTCTTCAATTCTTGGAGTACTTTGATCCTGTAGATAATATTACTCAATGTATTCTCCGAAACTTCTCCAATTTTCACTCCTTGAATACTCCCGAAAAAGAGGTTATAGAAAGAATGGTATACATTATTCAATTCTGGTCTATTCAGGAGAGTGAACTTGCACATAATGCCTCGTTCTCAATAATTAACATTCGATTCTAAAACTTGCACAAAAGAAATTAAATTCCATAATATTTCCAATTAAATTTTTCCCACTTCGTTTGGATTCTCGATGAAGAAGTTATGACTATTTTACCTGGAACACCTGTTTATTGACTAGCTTCAGGACTGGTCACAAACCCTATCTTCCACAGTGTATCTCCATAATTATAGTGAATCAAGAGTTGAATTATTTACCAGAGGTACCTTGATATGTCTTCTCAATACCATAGTGATTTCACCATCTGAATCGTTATAGAAAAAAAGTTATAGAAAAAATGGTAAGATGACCTTAAAATAACATACCTTAGAACACATCACCAAAAGATTTCATCCTCCCTTGAAATCTGTCCTTCTTTTCTTCTTATTTCATCCGAAATTAGACTATATCAAATGATGCATAATGATGTTTATTTATACCATTTATGTCACTTCCTTTTAACATTAGGGCCGACCTGACACTTTCTTATTTTGTAATTATTTTCTTTAATTATCTTCAGGGCCTGCATGTACTTCCTTCTTCAATTCACTTTGTCATCTTCAAAAATTCATTTCTCCTCAACCATGAGGATCCACATGACGTGCCACATACCACTGGAAACAACATGATGTATACTATCCATCCATGGGTGTTGTATTTGCATGTGTATTTTCCTTCATGTCCAAATACCTTCATCAATCTTGCGGTCAAAAACCCATGACTAGGGTTGACATCAATGACGACAACCAATCTTCCAACAATATCCCCCTTTGTCATTGATGGAAACACTCATGCTCCCCCTATCATCATGATCCCAATTTCTCTCCCCCTTTGACATCAATGGAAAAGGGTATGGCTTCTCCGCCTGAGTTTAATGGCAAAAGGTAACCTTCTTCTTTGGGGATGCTCCCCCTAAAGATGCGGCACTCAATAATACTTCATCCTTATTTTTGGTGTCTGGGACTTTTTCTTCCTTGGAATCCTTTTGTGTGGCTTCTATATTCTCTCTCTTCTTCATGTCTAGGATGTATATGTTGTTCAGTCTTCTTGTTGCAGTTGCAACCAATCTTCCTGAGTTATTTTCTTTGATTTTACATTTTTGGGAGTCAAACGTAAGAGTGTATCCTTGATCACATATTTTGCTAACACTAAGGAGATTATGCTTCAAATATTCAACCAATAGGAATTTTCCTTCTTTTAAATTTTCACTTCCAAGCTTTACAGTTCCTTTTCCAAGTATTTTGGCAGATGAGTCATCTCCAAATGCAACATTTCCACCCTTTTTCTTCAAGCTGACAAATTTTCTTTGATCTCCGGTCATATGAGATGAGCACCCACTATCTATGAAACATTCATCTTCTTCTTTTCATTCTTTAGTGACTAATGCTATTCGACAATTTTCATTGTATGGAATTTCTTTCCTTTTCCATGTTGTAGTTGGTATGCAAACATTTGGCATATGATTATCTTCCTTCATCTCTCTACAATCTCATGCTTTGTGACCAAGATTATTGCACTTGTAACATAGAATATTTTGATCCATTAATGGGTCAAATGGATTATAATTTCTGTTGAAAGGTCTACGAACATTTTCATATCTACTATTTTCACCATTCATGTAGCTTGCATAGATATTCCTTTCATTGATTCTACAATTGATTGCCTTGTGTCCAAAATTTCCACAAGTATAACAATGTCCAAGAAAGAAATTTTGATACCTGGGCGTAAGTGATATTCTTTGTGGTGTGGTCCATCTGGGTTCACGATCTATTCTTCTGTAGTTTCCTTCATAATGATTTATTTCATACCTGATGGGAGAGGATCTTCTTGATGTCTCATTCCTTCTGAATTCTAGTTTTCTATGTTGTTGTTCAACTTGTTCTGGAGTGTTGGTTTCAGCATTTTCAACTTCCTTCTCTTTTTTTGTTGTCTTCAAACTGTCATTATATCCTAGTCCTGTTTTGTCATTTGGAGATCTTTGACTAGTAAGGATCTCATCTAATTTTTTAGTTCTTTTTTCAAACTTCTTCAAATTTTTTGTTGTCAATAGTAGCTCCCCTTTTGTGTGATCCAATTCTTCTTTCAATTTCTCATAATCTTCTAATTGTTCCTTCAATCTATTAATGGTCTTTTCAAGCTTGTAACTCTCTTCTTCACAACTACTCAATTCACCTTTTAGTATTATGTTTGTGTTTCTAAGCTTGTTATTTTCAGTTTCAACATGCTTCAACTTTTCAAGATTCTCATCTTCTTGTTCACTCTCTACATTGTCTTTGTATCCCCAAAATGAATCAAGTTTGTTTTCTTCATCTAAATTTTCTTGACAAATGATTTCCTCTTCTTTAGAATTCTTATGATCATCTTCCTGTGTTTCTTGGGTTATGAAGAGGACCTCTCATCCATCATTATATTCTTCATCACTCTCATGTGAGGAGATGTCATCATCCTTGGAGTAGAAGCTCTTTTTATTGTTGAGAATTCTCTTTTTATAGTAACAATTTTCAACAATATGTCCTATTCTACCACAATTAAAGAATTTGAGAGGAGACTTACCTTTGTATCTTTCACTTCCTTTCTAGAACCTTGTTATGAAATTTTCTATTTCTTCATCAAGGTCATTATCCTTGTCTTTTGTCTTATTTATGGCTTTAAAGGCTTCTTCATCATTTGTCTGGGCACTTTCTGTACCTGTTCTCATTTCATATGCGATAAGAGTCCCATGTAATTCATCCATTGTCATTTTGGTCAAGTCCCTAGTTTCTTCAATGGCGGAGACCTTAGCAACATACTTCAAGAGAAGTGATCTCAACACTTTTTGTACAACCAATGATTCATCGAGCTCTTCACCTAATCCTCTGATAGCATTAACAACTTCATCAACTCTAAGAAGATAGGTTGCAATATCTTCCTTTTCATTCATCTTCAAATTTTCAAATTCTTCTCTATGTCGTTGAAGCTTGACCTACTTAACTTTTGGATCACCTTCATAGATATTCTTGAGTTTGTCCCATACCTCTTTAGCAGTGTTGCATCCCATCACTTTGCTAGCAATGGTTGGTGCCAATGCTGCTAGAATAACATGTCTGGATTTTGAATTACAACTCATAACCTTCTTCTCATTTGGATCGGTTGGAGCATTATCTGGGGTTACATAGCGATTTACAACTGAGTACCAAATGTCTAATCCCAAAGCCATTAGGTAATTTTTCACTCTATCACTCCAATATGCATAATTTTTTCTATCAATTTTTTGAATCCCATTTGAAATGTGCTCACGGTCATCCATCTCTGCTCAAGATTTTCCTTCCAGTCGTTAAACTATTCTGAAGGTAATCTTCTCTGATACCAATTGATGATACTGAGAGGGGGGTGAATCAATATCAAGTACAATTTAAAATCTTTTTCAACTTATACTTAAACCATTCAACTATATCCAATGAGAAATGAACAATAGTATACGAGTTACACCAATACACCACAATAAACCATGCACAATATATGAGAAATAATTAATAGTTATTGTTCAAGGCAAGTAATGACTTGCAAAGGTAGCAACGACTTCAAAATGTAAAGGGAGGGATAAACCTCCAAGAGGAAGATACAATCTTCCAATATCAAGAGAGATTTGAACTCTCCATCCTTGACCCTTCCTTCCACCCAAGAATATATGAGAGATAATAAAACTTTACATTAAATCATCACCATCAACCAATCATCACATAGAACCTGATAATTCTTCCTGAGACTTCTTCAATTTCTGCAATTCTTCAATTCTTGGAGTACTCTG
>ML791268.1:361782-448934 GCA_009831015.1 Picea engelmannii | reverse complement strand
GAAACAACATGATGTATACTATCCATCCATGGGTGTTGTATCTGCATGTGCATTTTCCTTAATGTCCAAATACCTTCATCAATCTTGCGGTCCAAAACCCATGACTAGGGTTGACATCAATGACAACAACCAATCTTCCAACACTAGAAGGCATTCAGGGAAAAATGGATGCTCCCTGGTAGTTGTCTGAAGGTCTACATGTTATTTGTAAATATTTTTACCACCAATTAGCTTAATATATTAACGTTATTATATTTCTTGACATGAACTCTAGATTAAGATTATACTTGACTCTGTCTCAGCATCATGGCTCGGTTTCTTTGCATCTAGGTACACATATCCTATAATCTACTGTGTTTTTAACATGGGTTTTATGGTTGGTTTCAAAACTAATATTCCTTTCAGAAATTTTGAAGTCTTCATATGAAACAGGGGTTGTATTTCAACCCAACATAAATTCTGATTCCTATCACGAATATTTTTAGAAGAAATCTGTTTTGTAACACATTCTAGGGACTCTTTAAAACTAGACATTATTGTAAAATTTTAATTTATTAATGTGCAAGTTTTCATATATGGATTTCGTCTTTGGTTTATATATAAAAATATAGTGTTGTTTCATCTATCTGATACAACCTTTTTGGACATTGATATACAATAACAATTTCTTTTGCACAAAATGTACTGATATAATATAATGATTTAGTTTTCACAAGATATATTGATATACAATAACGATTTCTTTTGCACAAAGTATATAGATATACAATAATGATTTTTGATGTATTAGATAGAAGAAATCGCCATTTAGATTAATTCTTCTTTTTGGATGGANGATATATATATATATATATATATATATATATATATATATATATATATATATATAAAGAGTTTATCTCTTTGGATTTTATTATAATTCTACTTGTCGTAAATTCCTCTTTTCATATATAAATATATAGAGTCAATTTCCTTTGATTTTATCATAATACTGCTTGTCATTAAAAAGAAGAGTAATTTGTTTTGATAAGTGTTGGATAATTATCAATGGTTTATTACCAACTGGTACATTCTAGTTTTTTTCATTCATTTAATGGTTGATAACGATTATGCACATTGGTTGTATTGTTTCTATTAAAACATTTACCATAGAACTTATACGCTATTGAAACCGATGTTTGAATTCTAATAATACATTAACAGAATGATTCCTCTAAATGATTCGTAAGAATTTTGTAACTATTTTTAATGTATAGTAAAGAATGTTTGTTAATGTACAATGGTATCCTAAATCAAAAAATAAGTACTAGATTAACACAAGACTTTATAAATGAACAAGAATCAAACTTTTAATTTCCCTTTCTCTGCATATAAATAAAGAAAATAGGGAGAATAGAACCTGTACAAATGCCGCAATCAAATGAATTGGGTGAAATGATATGAAGGTCACTGTTCCACCCAACCACTCTCTAGAACAACCAAAATATATTGATATGAATACCCCTGGTCTTGATCCTTGAACCACGAGGATGAATACTATAGATTTATTCTCCAACTAACCAATAATTTCATCATTTCATTCTTGACGCAGACCTATCAACCCTCGGGCCGAGATCCGCTCACAGGATCGTTCGGATTCTCCCTTGAGTCGAAGCGGATCCTTTGATTCCCTGCTTGGAATATAGTTTCAAATCGATCAATAGGTACTTTTTCGCAACTCGCAACCTCGCGAGTTCGCGAGTCGTGAATCCCGACTCTTCCTCTCCAATCTCACGATACCGAGATCGCGAAATGGGTATAGCTCTTCTTTCGTCAACGCCTTCCATGCGTGACCACCTGCTAGGCTTCATGCAAGCTCCTCTCTCTACTCGCCACTTCCTGAGTTCAAAGGTTGAACTCTTGTTCTCTTGTCTCGCGAATCCCCGAGACGCGATAAGTCAACAGGGTGTTGACTCTTTCTAATATGTGATGTGTTTCTACCGGCCTATTTCCCAAGCCCGCCATGTGGTTCTGCCATATGTCTCTTATGCCCAACTTCAGCACTTTGTGACTTCGCTTCCTGAAGTGCTACCTCCGTTGTATCGTGACACCTGAAATGTCGAGATATCAAACTCCTCACTACTTCTTGTCACAACTCGCGACTTCAAGACTTCCAGGACAGAAGTATCAAATTCCTATCCGTCGATACGCCAAAATGCCAAAATTCCGACACGTCGTCAAAGAGGGTCCTACAACTGAACTTCCCACCTTTTTAAGTTTCAGACTTCGCCACTTCCTGAATCCTAATGCTATTCTCTTGGTTCTCCAACTCATGAAACCCCGAAATGGTCAACAAAGGTTTGACCTCTGTATAGACAAGTATGCCACCTGTCCACTATGTGTTGTCAGGTTCTTCTGCACCTTCAAACCTCCGAATGCACGATAGGTGCGGTGAGACTCTGATCCAACGGTCCTCACTTGACCTAGATCCTACATTTGTCCTCGCTCCTTGCAATTTCGCCACTCGTGACTTGGAGCACCCAATCTTTGGACTCTCACCTTGTGAACCTCCAAGTTTGCGAGATCCCTTGATCTCTACCACCTGTCCTCCTCCGATGGATGTCTTAGATTCTTTCACGACTTCGCCACTCGTGACCTCATGAATATTGATGCCAGGATTTAACCCGTAACCCCCTTGCTCCTCTACATGATACGATGACTCTCGGAACTTCGCGAATTCTCCACGGAGAATTCCGATCGTCAAATTCTTCCTTGACAATTTCTACGAAATGAACACGATATCTCCTTTCAAAACTTTTCCTTCTGCAAAACAACTTCACTACACCTCCTTTCAATGCTTAAGGCACTAATTCTTCTTGAGTTTCTCTTCGAGAACTCGAATCTTCAAGGAAATTCCTGCATGCACTCCTTGCGAAAATTCTTCAATACTTCCAAGTATTGAATTCTTCGACTCTGTGCACTCTCTGCGACAACATTCTTTCACTTCTTCCCTCAGGTTGCAAACCCTGAGAATATACTCGGCCTACGCACACATTCCACAACTCTTGTGCTTAGCTTACACTTTTGAAAGAATGAGAATAGTGCTATCCCTCCTGAGCTTGCAGAGACGAACTCTGACTTCTTTCAACGCACACCTTGCGGACAATTTCACTGCACTTCTTGCAGGAAAACTCTTGCTCAGACAGAGAAACAATTGAAACTCATTCCTTACTCATCCTCTCTTCAGATTTCAGACATTTAAGATGAAATCATACATTCATGCATTAAATAAAATGTATAATAGAGATTAAACAAGCATATATCAATCAACATGTGCAACACAGAAAGCAATTTGACACCATGAGTTTGAACTAAAGTTCTTTGTATTAATCCAGAACTTTTGTACATGGGTTTTTACTCTACACAACTCTCTGCCTCTTCTTCTCTATTCTCTCTTGACTGATTATGCTGCTAATCGTTACAATGATACAAGTGATGGTGTCTATATCCATTTTCCCTCTGGCTCCTAAAACTATCTAATCTAAGAATTCAAAGCTACCTACTTACATTTACTAGCATAAATGCCTCTTAGTCCTTCAGATGAGAGCGAGACGCTCAAGGTATGATTACAATCTACAAGTACGCCCTTTTTCTTAACTATTAAATTTAATTTTGGTGCACCCAATCTTCAAAATATTTCAAACAATACATCATGTGCCAAAATGCGTTGGCGTTTTATCCCACGTTCACTTGTTGTTGGCGATGCTCCTGCATCATACTCCCTCACTTGAAAATTTTCACGAGATCCTGTCCATGAGCTCTCGCATGGTCTATCCATGCTTATGAATCTCTGTTTCATTTTCCCAGTTGGCATATTCAACTAGATGTCCCTTCCACTTGACGAAATATTCAAAGTATTCCTTTCTCCTGGTCCTCTTACTAACTCTTTTGTCCAATATGATTTCCATCTATGGATTCTCTGCAACTAGCATTTGTTTTGTCCATTGAACCTCTGGTTGTTCATCACCTTTTCCTGCTTCCTTAGTTTTGTATGGGTACAAATCTGAGACATTGAATATTGGAGAAATTATGATCCCATCGGATAATTCAATCTCATAAGAATTTGCCCCAAATTTCCTCAAGACCTTACATGGCCCGATCTTCTTCATCTTCAGTTTGTTATATGTCCCCTTTGAGAACCTTTCCTTTCTCAGATGTGCCAGAATCAAATCACCAACCTCAAATTGAATTTGTCTCCTATTTTTGTCCGCTCTGCACTTATACTCCTGGCTCAAGTTCTGCAATCGCTCCTTCACTTGGCTGTGAAGTTCCTTCATTGCTTTGACAAAATCCTTTGCACTAGCACTCCTAGTTGCATTATGTTCTGAATCTCTCATTCCAGAAACTCCTCTTGGTTGTGTCCTGTAAAAAATTTGGAATGGACTTTGCCCTGTGCTTCTGTTAATTGAATCATTATAAGAAAATTCCTCACGTGGCAGAATATTGTCCCACTGACTATGGTGTTTTGTCACCAAGCTCCTCAGCAAGTCTCCCAAACTTTTGTTCACAACTTCTGTCTTTTCATCCGTCTGAGGATGATAAGATGAAATGAATGACATGTTTGTTCCCATACTTATCCATAAGGTTATCCAAAAGTGTCCCACGAACTTGGTGTCTCGATCCGAAACTATGCTCCTTGGTAAGTCGTGAAGTTGAAGTCACTGGTTTTCTGACACGGTATGAAGTGTGCCATCTTAGAAAATCTATCTACCACTACAAAGATCGAGTCAAACCCTCTTTGTGTTCTTGGAAGCCCTAATATGAAGTCCATGCTGACTACATCCCATGGCCTCTCAGGTATGGGTAATGGTTGATAAAATCTTGCATTCTGCCTCTTCCCTTTTGAATGATGGAAAATTTTTCATCTGTCCACGAATATTTTGATGTATGCTCTCATTCCTGGCCAAAAATATGACTCATTTAACTTTGAGAACATCTTTTCATGACCGAAATGCCTGACCAATCCTCCACTGTGTTTCTCCTTCAACAAATTCTCCCTCATGGAGCATTTTGGAATACAAAGTTGATTACCCTTAAACAATAATCCTTCCTGGATCATGTATTATGTCCATTGACTTTTTTCTCTGAGAATTGGATTCTCAGCTACTTCATATGCCTCCTTAAAATCTGGATCATCTCTGTACATGTCCTTGAGATCATCAAAACCCATTGTTTTGACTCTAAACTCCTGCAACAACAAACATTTCCTTCTCAAAGCATCAACAACTTTGTTAGCAGTTCCAGAAATATGCTTCGTTACAAAAGTAAAGTTCTATATGTATTCAACCCATTTAACATGTCTTTGATTCAACTTCTCCTGTTGAGTCACAAATTGCAAAGCATGATTTTCACTGTATAAAACAAACTCCTTAGGGATTAAGTAATGCCTCCATTTCTTCAATGCCTGAATAATAGCATAGAACTCCTTGTCATACATGGAGTATTTCACTTTCACTTCATTCAGATTCTCACTGAAGTATGCTATTGGCCTGTCTTCTTGGCTCAAGATTTCCCCTATTGCAAATCCACTTGCATCACATTTTACTTGAAATGCCTTTTTGAAATCCGGCAACACCAAAATTGGTTGTTCCATGATTTTCTTTTTCAACAAATTGAATCTTTTCTCGGCCTCTTCTATCCAGTGAAAAGACTTGTGTCTCTTCTTCACTGTGTCCATCATCAATGCACTAATTCCACTGAAATTCCTAATGAACTTCCAATAGAAACTAACCAATCCATGAAAACTTCTCACCTCAAATATGCTTTTCGGTGATGGCCAATTCTTAATTACCTCCACCTTATCTAGATCCATCCTCAACTTATCTGCAGAAATAACAAAACCCAAATAAATGAGATTTGTCTTCATGAATGAATATTTCTTCATGTTTATCAGCAAATTCTCTTGTTGTAGCCTCTTCATCACTATAGCCAAATGTTTAAGATGCTCTGCCTCTGTTTTACTGAAAATCAGTATGTCATCAAGATACACAATGAAAAATTTTCCGATGAAATCCTTCAGGACTTCGTTCATCAACCTCATGAAGGTACTTGGCATGTTCGTTAAGCCAAATGGCATAACGAGCCATTCATACAACCCTTCATTGGTCTTGAAGGTTGTCTTCCATTCATCACCTTCTCTCATATGAATCTGGTGATATCCACTTTTCAAATCAATCTTCGAAAAAAAATTGGCCCCACTCAAGCAATCCATCAGATCATCCATCCTTGGCAATGGAAATATATACCTGATGGTTATATTGTTAATTTCCCTTGAGTCAGTACACATCCTTCATCCTCCGTCTTTCTTCAGACTGAGGACTGTCGAAACAACACATGGACTCAAGCTCTCTCTAACCAACCCCTTGTCCATTAAATCCTGGACCTGTCTTTTGACTTCTTCATTCTCCTACAATGTCAATCTGTATGTAGCTTTGTTTGGTAAACTAGATCCAGGTATGAGATCAATGTGATGACTTACACTTCTAATCGGTGGCAACGAACGAGGTTGTTCATCCACTACTATGTCAGCAAACTCTTCCAACAGTTTCTGAACCTCTTTCGGTAAATCATCTACCCTTGTACTGGTTAAAACAATTTTAGGCTTCTTGAACACAATGAATTGCAGTTCCTCCTTCTTCTTAACCTCTATAAGAAGTTCCTTCCCACTCATGAGAAGTACAGTGTTTCATACTTCAGGTTTCACCTCCTTATCTTTGATTGGAAGCAACATGTGAGTTCTCCCATTCTTCTCTAGGGTGTATGTGTTCTTTCTCCCATCATGAATCATATTTCTGTCATATTGCCATGGTCTACCCAACAATAGATGACAAACATCCATGGGAATAACATCATAGAGTATTTCATCTTTATACCCTCCTATTTTAAACTCAACTAAACATTGTTTAGTGACATTTACATGATGTCCTTTTTGTAGCCACGAAACTTTGTATGGGCTTAGATGTTCAATTGTCTCCAGCTCCAGATTTTCTACCATCTCTGTAGAAACGAGATTATCTATGCTACCACTGTCCACAATGAATTTTCATACCCTGTCCTTGGTTTTGCAAGCAGTTCGAAAATGTCTGTTCCTTTGGACCGAACTCTCCACCTCCTTCTCTGGCATTAAGAGAAATTTTTGCATCATCAACGATCTTCTGCCTTCAACATCTTCTGCCTCAACATTCCTTCTCTATGATTCAGAAATGTGAGTTTCACCACCTTCTTTCTTTTTGTCTAGACACTCATAACATTTATGTCTGACCTTTTGACATGTGAAGCATTTCACCACTCCACCTCTTCCTCTTCCTCTACCTATGGTACGAGGAAAAATGTTTCCATCAGTATACTGACCTCTCTGTTCGATATGCTGCCCTCTCTGTGAACGTCCACCTCTCTCAGTCTGAGTCTGAGGTTTCTTTCAGTCTTCCTTGGGTTTCTGATTTCTATCCTGGGCAACTGATTTTCCTCTGGGATAACTTCTTCCTCAGCCTCTTTGACCTTGTTTTAGGCTCAGCTTCTCTTCAGCCTTCAGATCCATCTGATAAGCATCTTCCACCATTCGGATTACCATCATGCTCATCTCATCCTGAATGTTGTATCTTAGACCATTCATGTACCTGCCAACCTTTTCATCATCACTTTTGTGGTGACATGCCCTGATGTTCAACCTGTAGAATTCTTCAGTGTACTCCTTCAATGACATCAACTTCTATCTCAAATTTTGCATTCTCTGAAACAGAGTAATTTGGTAATCCTTGGGAATGAATTTCACCTTCATCATCACGATCATCCTATCCCAACTCTTGATTTTCTTCTTGCCTTTGCAATTTCTGTCAGCTTGTAGCTCATCCCACCACAATGTTGCATGTCCTTTCAATATTGTGACAACATGTTTGAATTTTTTGTCTTCCTCGACATCCTCATAGTCAAAATATGTGTCCAGAGCTCTAATCCAGTCTAGAAGCTCTTCAACATCTAGGTTTCCTTCATATACTGGAATATGCATTTTTTCCTTAGCCCCCATTCTTGCCACAACCCTAATCAGGTGTTCATTTGCTTCATCTTATGCTGTAACTTCTTCTCCTTCATGTCTAGCTTCATTTTCACTTTCAGAATCACTGACATCTTCAACACCAGTTGTGCGCCTCTATGCTGTCTCCATGTCCTCGAGTTTGGCACGTATGTCATGCATCTCTCTTTCCATGGATGGATTTGGCACCTGCCTACCTCTTCCTCTTGGCATTTCCCTATCCTCTGGTGGATCGAGTGTTTTCCTGTCTCTTATTCTTGGTGGCATGGCTGAGATTTTCTTTCTCACTTTCCCTGTCTGAAGTATACAAACAGAGTCAAGCTCTGATACCAAACTTACGCAGACCTATTGGCCCTTGGGCCGAGATCCGCTCATAGGATCGTTTAGATTATCCCTTGAGCCGAAGAGGATCCTTCGATTCCCTGCTTGGAATCTACTTTCAAATCGATACACAAGTCCTTTTTCCCAACTCGCAACCTTGCAAGTTCACGAGTCGTCACTCTCGACTCTTCCTCTCTAATCTCACGATACCCGATATCGCGAAATGGGTATAGCTCTTCTTTCATCAGCACCTTCCATGCATGACCACCGGCTAGGCTTCACGCAATATCCTCTCGCTACTCGCCACTTCGTGAGTTCAAAGGTTGAAATCTTGGGCTCTTATCTTGCGAATCCCCGAGACGCGAGAAGTCAGCGGGGTGTTGACTCTTTCCAATATGTGACGTGTGTTCGTCGATCTATTTCAAGGGCCCATCGTGCGGTTCTACCATGTGTCTCTTATGCCCAACTTAGAAACTTCACGACTTTGCTTCCTGAAGCGCTACCTCCGTTGTATCCCGACGCCTGAAATGCCGAGATCCTGAACTCCTCGCTACTTCTTATTGCAAATCGCAACTTTGGGACTTCCAGGATAGAAGTCTTGATTTCCTATCCATTGATACACCGAAACACAAAAATTTTGACACGTTGTCAATGCGGGTCCCACTACAAAACTTCTTGCCTTTTTGAGTTTCGGACTTCGCGACTTCGCGAAACCTAACGCTATGCTCTCGGTTCTCCGACACACGAAACTCTGAAATGGTCAACAAAGGTTTGACCTATGTATCAACAAGTATGCCACCTGTCCACTATGTGTTGTCAGGTTCTTCTGCACCTTCAAACCTCTGAATGCACAATAGGCGCGGTGAGATTCTAATCCAATGGTGCTCACTTGAACTAGATCCTACGACTGTCCTCTCTCCTCGTGATTTCGCCACTTGCGACTTGGAGCACCCAATCTTTGGACTCTCACCTTGCGAACCTCCGAGTTCACGAGATCCCTTGATATCTACCACTTGTCGTCCTCCGATGGACGACTTAGATTCTTTCATGACTTCTCCACTTGCAACCTCGCGAATCTTGATGCCAGGATTTAACCTATAACCCCCTTGCTCCTATACACAATCCGACGACTCTCGAAACTTCACAAATTCTCCACGAAGAATTCCGACTGTCAAATTCTTCCTTGATGATTTCTACGAAATGAACACGGTATCTCCTTTTGGAACTTGTCCTTTTGCAAAACAGCTTTGCTACGCCTCCTTTCAACGCTTAAGGCACTAATTCTTCTTGAGTTTATCTTCGACAACTCGAATCTTCAAGGAAATTCCTGCACACAGTCCTTGCAACAATTCTTCAATATTTCCAAGAATTGAATTCTTCGACTCAGTGCACTCTCTGCGACAACAATCTTTCACTTCTTCCCCCAGGTTGCAAACCCTGAGAATCTACTTGGCCTGTGCACACCTTCCCTGACTCCTGTGCTTAGCTTATACTTTTTCCAGAATGAGAACAATGTTATCCCTCCCGAGCTTCCAGAGATGAACTCTGACTTCTGTCAACGCACACCATGCGGACAATTTCACTGCACTCCTTGCAGGAAAACTCTTGCTCAGACAGAGAAACAATTGAAACTCATTCCTTACTCTTCCTCTCTTTAGATTTCATACATTTAAGATGAAATCATACATTCACGCATCAAAGAAAATGTATAATAGAGAGTAAACAAGCATATATCAATCAGCATGTGCAAAACAAAAAGCAATTTGACACCATGAGTCTGAACTAAAGGTCTTTGTATTAATCCATAACTTTTGTACATGGGTTTTCACTCTACACAACTCTCTGCTTCTTATTCTCTATGCTCTCTTGACTGATTATGGTGCTAATCGTTACGATGGTACAAGTGAGGGTGTCTTTATCCATTTTCCCTCCGGCTCCTAAAACTGTCTAATCTAAGAATTCAAAGATACCTACTTACATTTACTAGCATAAATGCCTCTTAGTCCTTCAGACGAGATCAGGACACTCAAGGTATGATTACAATCTACAAGTATTCCCTTTTTCTTAACTATTACATTTAAGTTTGGCGCACCCAATCTTCAAAATATTTCAAACAATTCATCATGTGCCAAAATGCGTTGGCATTTTGTCCCATGTTCTCTTGTTGTTGGCGATGCTCCTACATCAATTCTCTTATATATTTCCCAGATATGCGAGCTTCCTTCTCTAATGATGTGAAATTTTTTTATTCACTTGCCTAGGACTATTTGGTAATTAATGCACCACCTACTCAACTCTAACTCTCACTTTATTTTGACCATATTTCCTAGGAAGGTGCGCCTAGCATCACTTGAGTTTGACCCAAGTTCCTTTCCACTTTTGTCTTTCATACAATTCCACTTGTCATTCCTCGTTGTGGGTCAGAAATCACTCTCTTAATGACTACCTTCATATCATTATTTCCTTTTATTTAATAAATACTTAAAATGTCTTACAATTGTTTTGATTACCCTTGGTTAAATTTAAAATAAATTCAATAGTTAAAATGAATAAATAAATAAAGTCTTAATAATTTAAAATTTTGGGATATTACATACATCCCTCCTTAAATTTTAACACCATCCTCGGTGTTACTCAAGGTATTTTGAGCCTTCTCGAAAAATAATTGGATGTGCATATCGCATATGACTCTCCAATTCCCAAGTATCTTTGTCGAGACTAAGGTACCAACATTGCACAATTATTTTCCTGATGATGCAGGTATAGAGAATAAGCTATCTTCTATCAAGAATGTGCTCAAGTTCCACCTAGAGTTCTCCTTTGGGTTCCACTTGTATTACATCCCAATCAACCACATGGGTAGCATCACACACATATTTTTTTAATAAATAAATTTGAAAATCATTATGTACTTTTATTGAAGTTGGAAGTTCTAGCTGATAGGATATTGGCCCCACTCTTGCTAACACTTCGAAGGCTCCAAAATATATTGGAGCTAACTTAGTACAATTTCATGGTTTCAAAGAAACTTTTCTGGGTTTTACTTTTAGATAAACATGATCTCCAACTTGGAAATCTCTTGGAGTTCTTTTTAACTCTACATAACCTATATTTCGATCTTGTGCCACCTTCAAGTTATGTTGTACCTGTTTTACCATTAGTTCCATATCTTTCAACATATCAGGACCTAACATTAATTTGTCCACTGGAATACTCCAAGTAATTGGAGTGTTACATTTCCCTCCATAACGTGTTTCAAAAGGACTTAATTTCGTTTAAGCCTGAAAATGATTGTATAAGAAAATTCAACAAGATGGAAATACTCTTCCCATTTATTAGGCTTATCCATTACATACATTCTAAGCATATCTTCTAAAACTTGGTTTACCCTTTTAGTATGCCCATCTTTTTGTGCATGATAAGCAATACTAAAGTTTAATTGGGTATCCAAAACTTTAAACAAATATTTCCAAAATGTACATGTAAAATTACCATCTCTATCAAAAATTACAACTTTAGGCACACCATGTAATCTGATTTTTTTTTCATAAAAATATTAGCAATATTTATGGCTTTAAAAGTGGATTTAACAAGAATAAAATGTTCTTCCTGGCTTAATTTATCAACAACAACCATGATAGAATTATTTTGTTTACTACTTTTAGGTAAGCCCATTATAAAATCCATACTAATAACCTCCCATTTCCATTATGGAATAGGTAGAGGTTGTAGTAAGCCTATTGGGTGCTTGTGATCATATTTTACCTGCCGAGATTTTAGGTATTTGGCTAAATATTCTGCTACTTCACTTTTCATTTTTGGTTAATAGAATTCATTTCTTAGCATAGAAATCATTTTATGGTACCTAAGGTGTCCAGAATATGGTTTCTTATGAATTCCGTTCGATATTAATAATTTTATTTAATTTGAATCAGGTATACATCAGTAATCCATTTTTTCTTATTTTGAAATCTAATTCTTCATTTTTTGCTTCACCTTCCATTATTTTTCATTTTATAATTTTATAATTTTCATCTTTTTTCATAGTATTCGTGATTTTTTCTTCCAAATCCATCTCATAACTACTACTTGTAGTCATGTAGACTAAATTTGAATGACGACTTAAGCCATATGCAACTTTATTTCCTTTACCCTTGATATGCTTTATTTCGAAATCATATTCACTTAGGAACAATAACCGTATAGCTTATTGATCATTCATATTTTTCTAATCAAACAAGTATTTTAAGTTAATATTATCGAACATCAAGAAAAGTTTTCTTCCTATTGGATAGTTTCACCACATCTTAAAGGCATGTATTATAGCAGCTAGTTCTAAATCATGAGTAGCGTAATTTTTTTTCGTGTTCTTTAATATTTCTCGATTCATAATCTACCACATAGATTTCTTGCATTAAAACCCCTCCTAAACCTTCTTTGCAACCATCCGTACATGCTACAAAATATTTCTATGGATCTTCCATGTTTAGTATAGGAGTAGTAGTTAGAAGGTGTCTTAGTTGATTAACACTTTATTGACATTTTTCTATCCAATTAAATTTAATTCCCTTCTTATGTAATGAGGTTATAGGATACACAATCTTTGAAAAGACTTCAATAAATATTAGATAATAGCTAGTAATCCCCATAAAATATCTTATGTCATTAACATCTTTGGGAATAGGCCATTCCATTAAATAGCTTTAATTTTGTTCGGATCAACACAAATGCCTTGTTTAGAAATAACATGTCCCAAATACTGTATTTTATCTTTATAAAATTCACATTTGCTTAGTTTAGCAAATAATTTATGTTCTCTTAACACATGTATAATTATCCTTAAATGTTCTTCATGCTCTTACTCATTTTTTGAATATACTAATATATCATCTATAAAGACAATGGAAAATTTATCCAAGTATTTACTTAAAATATTATTCATTAAACACATGAATGAGGCTAGAGTTAAAAGAAAAAATATCACAATACTTTTAAATCTAATGAGGCTAGAGTTTAGCAAAGCGTACCTTTTGGTATGAAGGCACTACTCCAGGTGGCCTTTCCCACTGTAATTCTTACTCTATATTTTTTATTAAGTTATGTGATCATTCCTTTCAACCGACTTCACTTTCACTAACATAATTTTTCTTCTTGAATGCTTGACTTTGTTACAGAGGGTGTTTCATTTGAATTTTCATTCTTGTTCATTTCTTCCAAAGGTGGAATCTTCACTTGATATATCCATACATCATTGCAAGTTCGAGACCATGAGGTTTACGCTGGATTCCTCTACTGCTGGTAAGTCTTCTCAATTTTAAAAATATTTACCTTTCATAAGTTTCAATATTTTTTAAACTAAGTTACACATAGTTTTATGTTTACAGGTTTGTAACATCCCTCTCTTGTCCACACTGCATGAACTTATTCTTTCAGGACACTTTCTTGCAAGTGATCCGGATTATTATACTATTGGTCGTTGATTATGATTATGAGGCATTATTGATTTGATTATATGTTATTTTGTTGTATTTACTTAGACATGTGCTATTGAATCGGTTCTCCTGAGTGTGCAGAATTTGGATCTCGAAGATGTAGAGGCATTGATGAAACCCTTGGACTCTGGATAGAGTTAGGGAGTGGAATATTGGGGTTTGATTGTTATATATATGACACATGTGCATTTGATTAGATGTTATTCTTATGGATTTTATTTCTGACATGATTTGTTGATGATGCAGGCTGACGATAGCTTACCAACCAGACTCACATGTGGAGTACATAGGTCATGCACAATAACCAGAGACGTTGAGGGAGAGGTGTCGACATCAACCCTGCCACAACCTACTAGCACTCCTATCATGGCTCGAACTGTAGGTTAACGATTACCTAGTTCGAAAATACACACGATGTCGTGACGGTAGGCTGCGACAGTCGCTCACGATGATTCTAAGGGGTGTGCAATAAGGAAGGGGTGTTATTCCTTAGAGGCCCTTAGTATCCCACAAGATCACCTGGTGGAGTATTGACTCCAGTGGTTTTTTATTTCTACCAAGTTATTCAAGAGGCGAGTGTCACCCTTGGAGTAGGTAGTGCATCCTGAAGGGCACATCGCGCAAGGAAAACAAAAAGAGTTGAGTGGCACCCTTGGAGCACGTAGTGCGTCCTGAAGGGCATGCTATGCAAGGAAAATAGAATGAGGCGAGTGGCACCCTTGGAGCACCTAGTGCATCCTGAAGGGAACATTGCATTGTTAACTAATAAGTGAATAAACCTATATGGCCTTAGAACGAATGATGTGACAAGAAATATTTAAAAACATTTTCCGTCATAAAAGCGTCACCCAGCCTAGGAAATTAATATCTAGGTCAGAGTAATACTTGTGCAAAAAATTAATATAATTATAATTAAACATGTGACGAGAAGGGGGTAAGAAATTCAATTAATTTATTAAAATCAAATTATATTGAGAGATTATTTTTTTTTAAAGGGAATTGAATGTTTGTTACATATGCTAATTTAAAATTTTAATTATAAAGGAAAAGGGGAAAAAGGGTAAATTCTACACTTGCTAATTTGAGTTTTAGATAAAAAGGGAAAGAGGGAAATTTAAAAGATTTAGGAAACTAAGGGAAAAAGACGGAAACATAAGGAAAACAAAAAACAAAAAACAGAATGACTAACTTAGTAAGGAATCTTGCCTTTAAGAACTTTCTACATTGAACTCAACTACTAAATTAGTAAGGGGGTAAGTATTTAAAATGTGTAGGGGAATTTGGGGAAAACTAGGACTGATTCTAGGAATGCTTTTAGGTGGGTGAGGGAAATAGGAGTAATTAAATAATTAATGAAATTAATTTATGGTGCAACGAAGGGATGGGTGACACATGTACGGGGAAGATTTTTCTGAATTAAATTATTGAACAATAAATTACATTAGATTTACTTCGCAACTGATTCATTTTCACTTAGCGTTTGCTTTCGTGTTTACATAAGAAGTTGCCTTCATTTTTACCCAATTTGTTCAAGATGGTTGTGCTCCTTCTGGTATCCATTTCACTTAGCTCAAATCATTTTCCCCAAGTCCTTACATAGTGAATCATGTACAACAAGTCTTTACCTCGACGTAAATCCTTGCCAACGAAATTCATTTTGTGTTTCCACAATGTTTTTCTTTTTTTATCTCTGAGTTGCTATGGCCTCTACATTTTTATCACCTCCGCGTATTAATGACCTCAGCATTTTGTTCACTATGTTTTAATAACCTCATTTTTTTAATGAGTTGTCTATGTAATTTTCTCCTGATGATACATGTGTTTCCTTCAGCGTTTTACATGTATCTGGAAAGATGAATTATGTTTATCCCTCTACTCTGCAAATTTTTATTTCGCATAAACTAGTGAATTACCCTCTATGATTTAAATGCTTGACCATGATTTTACTCTTCAAGTCAATACAAACTGACTGGAAAATTTACTCAACAATTTAATAGACTGCTTTCCCAGCTCATTTTAGACTTTGTTTCAACATACATATCGACGACATTTTCTTCTTACATTTTGGAATGTGTTTTAATACAGTTACAGTTGCGGATTATGTATCAATTGATTTTAGGATAGCGTTTGTGGATAGCGAAATTGTAGTTAAATTATAGTGGTTGCCTTCTAGTCGATTTATAGTGTTAATGTATAGTGAATTCATACATCTCTTGACAACAAGTGTTCCATGGAATGACCGACCAATTATAGTGTTACAATGAAGCGAAGTTATATTATACAATGACAATGAGGAATAGCATATTGAATCATGGGCGATATCATTATATACGTCTGCGTTTTCATGGAATGGAATGTTTGTGTTTTATTTTAGTAGTTAATTTTTATCAGCATTATCATATATATGACAATTATTTCATGATTAATTGATGGAAATAGCGTTTTCACATCCTTTAATTGACAACGAATGTACTTTTTCTAGTTTATCTATGGTTGTTAGTAAACGATATTTCTTTTCGCCCAGTAACTGCAGTCTTATCCTTATTACTATTTTTCACCTCAACAAGTTTAATAATTGGACATAAATCCCACTTTTATTAATTTCAATGTTATCATTTAACAGGACATACCTTCTCCTTGGTTTAAAAATGGTCAATTGTAACTCAATCAACAAAGCGCCTATTCCTTTGTTGGTAATATTCAAGTCTGGATTATTGGCTAAAATGTTTTTGTAACAATTTAATTGTACAAAGTATTTTGGAGGTGAAGGTTTAAAAAACAAATTAAACGGTTTACTTATTTAGTTTTAAAATTTTCCCTCTCAATATCAAATAACTATACGGAACTGCCTACACATCACTTATTTAATTAACTATAGAAGGCATGTAGATTACACTAAATTACATATTAATTTGACTATTGGAATTTATGAGATTGCATATTTAATTATTTATATACAACCCGTATATGTCTTCCCTTCTTGTTGAAAATCGTGGTTACTTTTGTTATGGGTTGTTTTATTTAAGTATATGTTTGCATTTCAAGGGTGGAATTATTTGATGAATTGTTGCATGTTAAAGGTTGTTTCTTATGGTTAAACGGAGTTAGGGAGATGGATTCAAGTCCTAAGTGTAGCGCCTTGGATAGGATGTATTGTAGTCAATTAAAGGTCATTTTATTTTTACTCTATTTGAGGGAAGCAATTTGCATTGAATTCAATAACTCGATTCTCGAGGGATTACCTATTCGACGAATAATCACGTCATTCAATTGATACGTTTGCAATAGAATTGTTGCACCAAGGATTTATTGTGATGTCTATTTGTTTTGGTAGCCAATTTTTCCTTACGCCATGTTGACTTTCTGATTAGGTGACGGGGGCACAATATTCTTGTATGTTGATAGTCAGTTCGGTCTCCTAATGGTTGGGATCCTTCTTGGGTTGCTTATCTATATGTGTATGTTGCGCCAGAGTTACCATCAGGTCTATCTCCTTGTGATGGCATAATTACTGATGAGGGGATCATTGCATGCCCTAATAGATAGAGGCAATGATAACCTGGATGAATTTTTGCTTCTTGATATGGGCAGTGTTCGTTGTAGTTATGTTGTCCCTTAGCTTGTAGGCATTGTCTTGTTTATATCGGGTGGGTAGTCATTGTTTAGATCATGTATTTTTCATCCATTTGCCTGATGTGATAGTGTCTGAGTCATTGTTTTTGTTTCTTTATCTCTGTGTGTTTGTCATCAGGTTGTGTGGTTCAATTGTTGTCACTGTTTCCTACCTTCCTAAAAACAAAAAAAAATTGCACTTTTCGCTTCTCTTGGAATCGTAATGAGCTAGGGTTGTTGCATATGGTATCAGAGTGGGTTCAACCCTGCGACATTGGATCTCAAGGATTTCCACTGTAGTAAATCCATGAGTATTAACCCTTGCGTTAATTAAAAACCTTAACATGTCGATGCGATGATCGCATTTAAAGGATGCCATGGAGGTTCGCAACGTGGTGTTGTGGAAGGAGGTGCGATGCCTCCAGAAGTCATTGCACCCTCAGAGTCAAATCCCCAAGGGGAAGAACAAGTCCTTGAGATGGATATTCTTTTTGTAAGGGATGATGATGGTTTGACAAGGTCCTTCCTGGTAATGTCAAAGGGCCTTGATTCACCATCGGTACTGAATTGAGCCCAGGGCACCTGTACCCGTAAGGGTCCACAACACACCCTAGCCAGTACCGTTAGCATGCACTGAAAACTTGAGAGAGCTGAGTTCTCGAGTCCACGAGTGTCTTGGATGGTTGTGTCTTCGAGGAATGGTTCTAGAGCAAGGTGTTGTGCATCACACGTCACAATTACAACCTCCAACATGAAGGTCCATATGGTGGTCTTTCAATCGAAGGGGGGAGATCTTCTATGGAGGAAGACGCTCCTGCCACATTTGAACATGGTTGTCGACAAAATGTCATGGGAACTATTCGAGGAATGGTTTCAGGAGAGGTATCTTTATGAGGAATTCATTGAGCATCAACTCAACAATTTTGACACCTTGTGACAAGGCAACTGCACGGTGCCCTAGTACGAAGTTGTTTTGGAGATGCTTCAATATCGTCTGCATCAAATTACCCAGAAACTTAGGGTCAAGAAGCTTGAGTTTGGCCTTATTGTTAGAATTCAGCTTCTACTTTGGGTACCAGGAATACTGGACCGAAGAAAGTGTTTGGATTGTGGGGATCCACATTACCAACATTACTACCCAGAGGAAAGGGCCAGAGAATCTGTATCATCCGAACCCACTACCGTGGGAGTTTTGGGCAAATCCCATATGATTCATGTAGCAGTGAATAACCACCAGGTAGAGCACCAGTCAACTATGCTTGAGACGTCATGTACCATCACTGACCAAACCCTTAGTATTTGATAGATCCTAGTGCTACTCAGAGTTTCATTTCTGGTGTAGCGGTAATAAGGATTAAGGTAAAGGCAGTCGAACATGATGAGTTTAGATTTGTAGAGATGGCTTCGGGAGCCAAAGAAAAGGTTGGAGGAAAGGTTATTGATTGTACCCTTAACCTAGGAGAGTTTGTCACTAGAGCCAACCTATATGTCACGATATTAGGATCTTATGATGTCATGATCGGTATGGCCTAGTTGGAATCACATGAGACAATACTCAACTATAAGATGAAACTATTGATCTTGGTCAATGATGAGGGACATAGACGAGTGATTGTAGGTTGGAACCAGGGAGTTTCCCTGAGGTTTATCTCTTTATTATAGTTACGGAAGAGCATGCACAAGTGATGTAATCTTTATAAGATCCTTGCGTTAAAAGAGAATTGAGTAGCGAAAGGTCTAGAACGCCTTCCTGTGGTGAGAGAGTTTGCGGACGTCTTCCTGTAGGAGTTACCTGGGATGTCTTCCCACAGGAGTTACCATAGACCTAAAACTGAGGGTTGAACCAATAGTGAGAACTCCTTATCATATGTCAACCCCAGAGTTACAGGAGTTGAGAATGCAACTAAAGGAGTTGCTGGACCTTGGACTTATACATCCAAGCGTGTCAACATGGGGTTCCCCTGTTATTTTCATACAAAATAAGGATGGGTCATGGAGAATGTGCATTGACTACTATCAGTTGAGAAAGGCCACGATAAAGAATCAGTATCTATTGCCAAGGATCGATGATTTGTTCGATCATATGAAGGGTGAGATGATTTTTTCAACGATCGATTTGTGATCAGGGTATTTCCAATTACGGATCAAGGAGGATGACGTCCCAAAGACCACTTTTAAGAAGAGGTTGGGACATTACGAGTTTATTGTTTTACCATTTGGACTGACAAAATACCAAGGGGTATTTATGATTTTAATGAACAAGGTGTTTCGCAAGTACTTGGACAAGTTCATCCAAGAATTCATTGATGATATTTTGATTTAGTATCGGATGAAGGAGGAGCATGATGAGCACTCACGCTTGGTACTACAGTGTCTGCAAGAGAAACAATTGTTGGGAATTTGTCCATGTGATCGTTTTATCAATCAAATATTCACTACTTAGGGCATGTCATCTCCAACGAAGGTATCATCATGGATCCAGCAAAGGTCGAGGCTATTATGGAAAGGAATGTGCCAATGAATGTCCACAAGTGCGTAGCTTCACAGGTTTAGCAGGATAATATCAATGGTTCATTGAGGTATTTTCCAAGATAGAAAATCTGATCACAGAATTGCAAAAGAAGAATAAGAAGTTTTTTTGGACCGAGAAATACGAGGAGGAATTTTGGAGGCTCAAGGAGCTATTGACAACAACACCGATACTAAAGGTCCTTGACATGGATGCAGACTTATTGGTATGCACTGATGCATCTAAGGAAGGCTTAGGTGGATTCTTGATGCAAGATGTTCGGGTGATCGCTTACATCTCGAGGAAGTTTAGAAGGCATGAGGAGAACTATGCGATGCATGATATGGAGTTGTTAGCAATTGTATATGCCTTGAAGGTTTGGATATGCTACCTTGTTGGATGAAAATTTGAACTAAAAATGGACCACTGTGGACTCCAATACATCTTTACGCAAACCAACCTGAACACATGACAACAATGTTGGTTGGAATTTCTTAGCAAGTATGACTTCAAGATTACTTAAATAAAAGGAATAATGGACTGAATGGCAGATGAATTGATTCAGAGACCACACATTTTTTTAGTGTTGCCGCTTTAGATGAATCTACGTGAAAAAATTCTAACTTTACAGTGTAAAGATGACTGGTACAAAGAGGTCAAGGATTTTATTGGACAAAACACTGTGATGGTACCAAGATTTGAAAGATTTACGTTTGATGGTGATGGATTATTGAGGTTTAGAAATTGGATTTACATAACACCGAACGACGAATTGAGGAGTTTGATCCTAAACAAGGCTCATAGAGCAATGTACATGGCCCATCCGAGGGTCACGAAGATGAGGGAAAACCCTAAACCCTTATTCTTTTGGAAGGGAATGAAGGAAGACATATTCAACTATGTGGCCAGATATCTAGAATGTTAGCAGGTAAAGGATGAAAATAGACATCCAACAGGATTAATGTAGCCACATGTTATTCTTGAATCGAAATGGGAGGTCATTTCGATGGATTTCATTGTTAGATTTCCACTGACGGTAAGGAGACATGACTCAATTTTGTGGTAGTTGATGCTCTAACAAAGATTTATCATTTTATTCCTATGTGTATGATGTATTAGGCACCTAGCATAGCTAGAGTTTTCATTAGTGAGATTGTGAGGTTGCATGGCATGCTTAAGAGGATTATATCTGATCGAGGATCAATGTTTACTGGATGATTTTGGACTAGTTTCCAAGAGGCCTTGGGAACCCAACTTAAATTTAGTACTACATATCACCTAGAGAAGGACAAGAAAACAAAACAAACAAACCAAATCTTAGAAGACATGTTGTGCATGTACGTTATGGACCAACAGAAGTGTTGGGAAGAATTCTTGCGACTGGTAGAATTTGCATATAAAAGCAGTTACCAAAGAACCCATTAAGATGGTGCCCTGCGAGTTTATTTATGGACGAATGTGTCAGACGCTTTTGAGTTGGGATTGACTTGAGGATAGGATCCTAGTGGGACTGGAAGCAATCCAAGAAATGGAATATTAAAAGAAAACTATAAGATAAGGGATGAAGGAAGCGCAGGATCGACATGAGAGTTATGTCGATGCATGTCATGTTGACCAAAGTTACGATGTGGCGATCTAGTGTTATTGCGGTTGAAACCACATTCGAGTTCGATCAAGTTTGAAAAATGGGATAAACTATCTCCTAGGTTTGTGGAATCCTACGAGATTATGAATAGCCTTTCTTGAGTCTTTCAGGCATATGCACGATGCATTTCACGTCTCTGTTTGAGACATTATGATTAGTGATCCTACACATGTTTTGAATTGAGCACCTTGCGGGTGTCAGATGATGATGCGCTCACGGCTGAACCGATCCTCATCTTGGATCATCGCATTCGACGACTATGGAATCGAGTAGTAGATCAGGTCAAGGTCCAGTCAGACAACTATATTCCACACTCTGCGACCTGGGAGGATGCATATGATATGCGCCAGTAGTTTCCTTTTTATGTTTGATAGAGAGACTTACGATACTATGATACACATTATTTTGACACTTTTCTACTATAAAACTTTGGGACAAAGTTTAGACCAAGAGGGGTTGTATGTAACATCCCTCTCTTGTGCACACTGCGTGAACTTGTTCTTTGAGGTCACTTGCTTGCAAGTGATCTAGATTATTATACTATTGATCATTGATTATGATTATGAGGCATTATGGATGTGATTATATGTTATTTTGTTGTATTGAATTATACAGGTGTTATTGACTCGGTTCTCCATAGTGTGCATGATTTGGACCTCGAGGATGCAGAGGCATCGATTAAACCCTTGGACTCTAGATTGAGTCAGGGAGTGGACTATTGGGGTTTGATTGAACTGTATATATGACATATGTTTATCTAATTAGATGTTATGATTATGGATTTTATTTCTGACATGATTCGTTGATGATGCATGATGACGATATCTTTCCGACCAGACTCACATGTGGAGTAGAGGGGTCATTCACAATAACCAAAGACATTGAGGGAGAGGTGTGGACAACATCCCTACCACAACCTACTGGCATTCCTACCATGGCTCGAACTGTAGGTTAATGATTACCTAGTTTGAGAAAACACACGATGTCGTGAGGGAAGACTACGACAATCACTCATGATTATTCTAAGGGAAGCACAATAAGGTAGGGGCCCTATTCCTTATAGGCCCTTAGTCTCCCACAAGATCACTTGGTGAATTTTTGACTCCAGGTTTTTTTTATGTCTACCAAGTCAGTCAGGAGGCGAGTGGAACCCTTGGAGCACGTAGTGCATCGTGAAGGGTGCGTCCTGCAAGGAAAACAAAAAGACGTGAGTGGAACCCTTGGAACACATAGTGCATCCTAAAGGGAACGTCACACAAGGAAAACAAAATGAGGCGAGTGGAACCCTTGGAGAACTTAGTGCATCATGAAGGGAAAGTCACATTTTTAACTAATAAGTGAATAAACCTAGATGGCTTTAGAACAAATGATGTGACAAGAAAGATTTAAAAACATTTTCCCTAATAAAGATGTCGTCCAACCTAGGAAATTAAAATCTAGGTCTGAGTAATAGTTGTGCAAAAAAATAATATAATCATAATTAAACATGTGACAAGAATGGGGTAAGCAATTCAATTAATTTATTAAAATCAAATTATATTGAGGGATTAAATTTTTAAAAAGGGAATTGATTGTTTGTTACATATGCTAATTAAAAGTTTTAACTAAAAAGAAAAAGGGAGAAAATTGCGAATTCTACACTTGCTAATTTGAGTTTTAGATAAAAAGTGAAAGAGGGAAATTTAAACAATTTAGGAAACTAAGGGAAAAAGGGAGAAAAATAAAGAGAAAGGGAAACATAAGGGGAAAAAAAAAACCAGAATGATTGACTTAGTAAGAAATCTTTCCTTTAAGAACTTTCTAAATTTAACTCAACTAGTAAATTAGTTAGGGGGTAAGTCATTCAAATGTGTAAGGGATTTAGGGGACACCTAGGAGCGATTCTAGGAATTTTTTTAGGTGGGTGATGGAAATAGGAGTAATTAAATAATTAATGAAATTAATTTCTAGTGCAACGAAAGGGATAAGTGACACATGTACGGGGAGGATTTTTCTGAATTAAATTATTGAACAATAAATTAAATGAGAAATTGGGAAAGAAACGACTTTGAAGCTCTATATAAAGGACGGAGGAGGACAATGATGTATCTCCTCCTTTATGCGTAATGTTACGCTACATAAATTTCGAATTGACTGAATTATCTTGTGGGAGTTGGGATACCCAGCGCGGAGAGGAGTGGTAGCTCGCCCTTGCGAGGTGAGCTAAGAGCTAGTTGTTCTCTGGTTTAGTGTGCATGGACCCTTTGCGGCTCAAGGTGCTAAGGGGAAAGAAGAGTACCCCTAACGTTGGTTGAGTGGTATCGACGAAGTATCATCAGTCGGTAAGCAGGAGCTGCATAGGGCGTGCAGGCCAATGACTCAGAGTTGTCACCTTGGGCTACAATATGCATTCTTTTAATCGAATGGTATATCAATATGGTTCTTGCACTTTCATTTCTCTACTTTTATTCTGTGAAGAAAGGTGTGTTACTTAGCGTTTTTAATCAAGAAATTAAGTCATTATATATTTTCACTCGCTGCAACAAATTGATTTTCTTGGCCACTTATCCTTGATTTTTGTGAATGTTTTGTTTTGTTTATTGATTATTTGAAGATGTTGAGCCTTATCTTTATCCTCATCCCTAGATCATTAGTCCACGCTTGAGTAGTCGGCCAGGAGCCGAATCGACGGTCGTCACTTCGATGCATAGAGACCTATAGATTCTAATTCCATGCTTTTCTGTGTGTGGATGATGAGCGAAGGATAAAAAATATCCTCGTTGTCTACCTTACTTATCTCTGCACACTGTTGATTAAAACTTGGATTTTCTCCACGTTTTAATTGTTGAATCTTGGATAAACCCCTGAGACTTGAATGTCAGATTTCTGCACTTTTTGTTACTCAGCCTTTACACGACATATTCACCCATAGTTTTCCTTTATGACATTCTTGGCCCTTCCCCACTAAGATTTACTTGGAATCTGATTCGTTTTCACTTAGCGTTTGCTTTCTTTTTTACATAAGAAGTTGCCTTCATTTTTACCCAATTTGTTCAAGGCGGTTGCTCTCCTTTTGGTATGTGTTTCACTTGGCTCAAATCATTTTCCCAAAGTCTTTACACATTGAACCATGCACATCAATTATTTACCTCTGTGTTTTTTTTTATCTCTGCATTTCTATGGTCTCTGCATTTTTATCACCTCTGCGTATTAATGACCTCAACGTTTTGTTCACTATGTTTTAATAACCTCGGTGTTTTAATGAATTTTCTATGTATTTTTATCCTGCGTTGGGATGCTGATACATGTGTTTCCTTTAGCATTTTACATGTGTTTGGAAAGATGATTTAATTTTATCACTGTACTCTGCAAATTTTTATTTCGCATAAACTGGCGAATTACCCTCGAAGATTTAAATGCTTCATCGTGACTTTAATTTGCAAGTCAATACATACTAATTGGCATATTTACTCAATAGTTTAAAATACTAGTTTCTCAGCTCATTTTAGACTTTTGTTTAGCATACATAATTTAGACTTTTCTGCTTACATTTTAGAATGCATTTTAATACAGTGACAACTCCAGATTATGTATCAATTGATTTTAGGATACCGTTTGTGGATAGCGAAATTGTAGTTAAATTATAGCGGTCACCTTCAAGTCTATTTGTAGTGTTAATGTACAGTGAATTCATACAGCTCTTGACAACGAGAGTGCCATGGAATGACTGACCAATTATAGTGTTACTGTGCAATGAAGTTATATTATACAATGACAACGAGGGATAGCATATTGAATCATGGGCGATATCATTATATACGTCTGCGTTTTCATGGAATGGAATGTCGGCGTTTTATATTAGTAGTTAATTTTTATCATAGTTATCATATATATGCCAGCTATTTCATGCTTAATAGATGGCAATAGATTTTTCACGGAATTTAATTGACAATGATTGTACTATTGCTAGTTTATCCATGCAGTAAATATAGTCTTATCCTTATTGCTATTTTACACCTCAACAAGTTTAATAATTAGACAAAAATCCCACTTTTATTAATGTCGGTGTTATCATTTAACGGGTCTTACCTTCTCCTTGATTTAAAAAATCCTGGTTGTACCTCAATCAACATAGCACTAAGTCCTTCGTTTGTAATATTTAAGTCTGGATTATTGGTTAGAAAATTTCTGTAACAATTTAATACAATACAGAGTATTTTCGAGGTGAATGTTTAAAAATAAAAAAAACATTAAACAATTTACTTATTTAGTTTTAGAAATTTCCCCCTCAATATTAAATAACTATACGCAACTGCCTACACATCACTTATTTAATTAACTATAGAAAGTGTGTAGATTACACTAAATCACATATTAATTTGACTATTGGAATTTATGAGATTACATATTTAATTATTTATATACAACCCATATATGTCCTTCACTTGGGGTTGAAAGTCGTGGTGACTTTGATTAAGGGTTGTTTTATTTAAGTATATGTTTGCATTTCAAGGGTGGCATTATTTGATTAATTATTGCATGTTAAAGGTTGTTTCTTATGGGTAAACGAAATTAGGTAGATGGATTCAAGTCCTAAGTGTAGTGCCTGGGATAGGATGTCCTGTAGTCAGTTAAAGGTCAATTTATATTTACTCTATTTGAGGGAAGCAGTTTGCATTGAATGCAATAATTGGATTCTCGAGAGATTAACTCATCGATGGATAATCACGTCCTTCAATTGATACGTTAGCAATAGAATTGTTGTGCCAAGGATTTATTGTGATGTCTGTTTGTTTTGGTAGCCAAATTTTCCTTATGCCGTGTTGACTTACCGATTGGGTGTCGGGGGCACAATCTTCTTGTATGTTGATATCCAGTTCGCTATCCTAATGCTTGGGATCCTTCTTGGGTTGCTTGTCTAGATGTGTATGTTGCGCCAGAGTTACCGTCACACCTATATCCTTGTGACGACATGATTCTTGATGAGGAGATCATTGCGTGCCCCGATAGATAGAGGCAACTGGATGAATTGTTTCTTCCTGATATGGGCATTGCCCATCGTAATGATGTTGTCCCTTAGCTTGTAGGTGTTTTCTTGTTTGTATACGGAGGATAGTCATTGTTTAGATTGCATATGGTTTGTCCAGTTTCCTGATGTGCTAGCATTTGAGCCATTGTTGTTGTTGTTTCTTTATCTGCATGTGTTCGTCATCAGGTTGTCTGGTTCAACTGTTGTCGTCGTTGCCTTCCTGCCTAAAAACAAAAAATAAATTTCTCTTTTCGCTTCACTTGGACTCATAAGGAGCTAGGGTTGTTACAAGGTTGAACTTACCTATTTCTTCCTTGGGTTTTAAACTAGACTGTGGCAAGTTGATTTGGTTGGTGTGAATTGTCCTAAAAGGTTTTCCGAGGAAATAGGGATGCTCCGAGATAAGTGTTTGAAGCTCTTTCTGTTATTTGTAAATATTTTTACCACCGGTTAGATTAATAAATTAACATTATTATCTTTATTGACATGTACTCTAAATTAAAATGGTGCCTTACTCTGTCTCAAAATCATGGTTCAGTTTCTTCGCATCCAAGTACACATATCCTATTATCTACTATGTTTTTAACAGGCGTTTTATGGTTGGTTTCAAAACCAATATGCCTTTCATGCTTTTTGAAGTCTTGGTATGAAACAGGGGTTGGATTTCAACCCAAGATGAATTCAAATTCCTCTCACGAATCTTTTTGTAAGAAATCCTTTTTGTAATAGAGTCTATGGACTCTTTAAAACTTTACATCGTTTTAAATGTTTAATTTATAAATGTGCAAGTTTTAATATAAGGATTTTTTCTTTGGTTTATATGTAAAAATATAGTGTTCTCTCATCTATTCGATTCATCCTTTTTGTACATTGATATACGACAACAATTTATTTTTCACAAAATGTATTCATATAATATAACGATTTATTTTGCACATGATATACTAATATACAATAACAATTTCTTTTGTACAAAGTATATACAATAATGATTTATGATGTATTAGATAGAATAAATCGCCATTTAGATTAATTCTTCTTTTCGGATATATATATAGAGAGAGTGTTTATCTCTTATATTTTATTACAATTTTTCTTGTCATAAATTCCTCTTTTCATATATAAATATACAGAGTTGATTTCCTTTGATTTTATCATAATTTTGTTTTTCTTTAAAAAGAGTAATTTGTTTTGATAAGTACTCGGTACATATCAATGGTTTATTACCAACTGGTACGATCCTGTTTTTCTCATTTGTTTAATGGATGATAATGATTATGCACAACGACTATATTGTTTTGATTAAAACATTTACCATAGAACTTATAAGCTATCGAAACCAATGTTTGAATGCTAATAGTACATTGACTGGATGATTCCTCTAAACGATTCTTACGAATTCTATAACTATTTTTAATGCATAGTAAAGAATGTATGGTAATGTAAAAAATATATCCTAAATCAAAATGGAAGTACTAACTTAACACGATACTTTCTAAATCAACAAGAATCAAACTTTCTATATCCCTTTCTCTGCATATAAATAAACAAAATAGGGAGAATAGAACTTGTGCAAATCTCACAATCAAATGAATTGGGTAAAACAATATGAAGGTCGTCGTTCCACCCAATCATTATCGAGAACAACCAAAATCTATTTCTCTCAATACCCCCGAGAATGGTCGTTGAACCAGAAGGACCAAAACTATAGCATTATTCTACAACTAACTCATATTTTCATAATTTCATTATCTAGTATCTTTTCCAGTTATGCGAGCCTCTTTCTCTAATGATGTGAAATCTTTTTATTCACTTTCCTAGGACTTTTTGGTCATTAATGATCCACCTTCTCAAATCTAACTCTATTCACTTTCCTAGGACTTTTTGGTCATTAATGATCCACCTTCTCAAATCTAACTCTCACTTTATTTTGACCATATTTTCTTGGAATATGTGCATTGAATCACTTGATTTTGACCCAAGTTTCTTGTCACTTGGTCTTTCATACAACGCAACTTGTCATTCTTCTTTGTGGGTCAACAATCACTCTTTTAATGAATACCTTCACATCATTATTCCCTTTTATTTAATAAATGCTTAAAAGGTTTTACAATTGTTTTGGCCACCCTTGACCAAACATTAAATAGACTCAATAGTTCAAATGAATAAATAAATAAAGTCTTAATAATTTAAAATTTTGGGATATTACAGTGGGTGTTGTGCCCTCTAGTTGCCTTGTTTGTGCAAGAGAGGAATCAAAACTATAATACCAATTGAGATAGAATGAGATGAAAAATATTGTAAAACAAAAATCAATATTAAAACTTTCAAACATAAGTTTAACATAGAAACACCTTCCTCTTATATGCTAACTAGCTACAAAACCGGGAACAACCAAGTTTGACCTTATCTCCCTTTTTAGTTTAATATTATATTATATTATTTATTTTCACTAGATATAGTTGTGCTAATAAATATCTTCCACTTATTACTTCCACGATTCCTAGACCATAGATATAATATCTACTCTCATGTTGAACATGCCTCTCAAAACATATAGGAATATTTTTGTTTCAACCTTATTCTCTTATTAACTCTTCCTTTCTCTACCAAAATATATTAGTATTGTTTTACAAATTGATTTCACATTGAAATATGAAATAAACATTCAAATGCGGAGATAATTCCTAAGAAGGTTAACCTTCCCACTTGTAAAGTGATGTTGAAAGCATGAGTTGAATCCACACAACCTTCTTCGTCTAATGATAGGGAGTAAGAAAGTGGAAGATATGATTTTTTTTTCCTGACTAGCTGCTTTTTTGTGTTAGGAAGGATCCTATCCAAGTAATTTGCAAATTCCATCAGAGTCATTATTTCCAATGAATTTTTGGATAATTATTATTTTAATTGAATCTCTCTACAATCCTCCTTTGTACACATGTTTTTCATAAAATATGATTCAAAAAATTATGTCACCATATGTTCTCTTTGGGGGTTTCAGTGGTAGTAGTCTAGTTATCACCATTTATGAGTGGTGTTGAGATCTTTTGGGTATCCTTATTTTCCCCTTGGTCCTAGTCAACTTTTAATTTTCTCCTTGAGTAATTGATTTGTACTTTATATTATTCTATAGTGAGTCTTCTTTAGAAAATTTCTCTACAACTTTGAAATTACATTTCATGTTTTAATTTGAAAACCTTTAATTCCTAGATAGTGGAAACAGACTTTTATTTTTATTAGATGGTTTATAATTAACCCTATAAAACCCATGTTCTTCCCCCTATTTTAGAGAAGGAGTTTTATTTGGGCATATTTTTCCATATTTTCCATATTTGTGACAACCAATGCACATGAATAATGTTAGATCCGAAAAATATCCAATAAAATATAATGAAATCCAATTGATATAAACTCATATGCAAGTCATTAATACACACTAAATCAAAGAATGTAAGAAAAGATAGAGACAAGATAAAACTATTTACATGGTGAAACCCCATTGTGGGGAAACATCCACATAAGTTGGCCTTCTATTCGTCAAGAAAAATCTCCATTATTTCCTCAAGAAAAGTCCCCATTCTTACAAGGAAAGAGAATAGTCAACCATAAGGATGATATGGCCTTAGGACCCATAGGGTTCAAGCTAAATAACAATATCGTAAGCCACTATGAATATTATCACACTCCTAGAGGTCCTCCTTCACCTCTATTATATATGAGAGAGTGAAAGGAAAATAATTCCTATGATGCATGTGGGATAAACCCTTTTTCTAATATAGAGAGTTATTGAATAATACATTTAAAAAATTTCATAGCCATGTAATGTAAGACAACTAGGGAATCATTAACACATTCTAACATTCTAACTTAATGATGACTAGACAGATAGAATAAAAACTAGATGTTTGTTCCATGCAAATATGAGATCTCACAATTCTAATGATTCCTCATTGTGTGTACAAATTGTGCATGATGTTAGGATATACAATGGTAAATGCGGTTGATGTTGCATTCTATGTACAAATTCCTTATGATGATAAGTTATACAATGGTAAATGTGACTAACGCCTCATTATGTGTACAAATTCTTCATGATGATACGATATACAATGGTAAATATGGTTGATGGCTCATTGTGTGTACAAATGGCTCATGTTGATAAGCTATACAATGGTAAATGTGGATAATGCCTCATTGTGTGTACAAATGTCTCATGATAATAGGATATATGATGGTAAATGTGACCACTAGACAAAAATTACATGATGGATGTAATATTAAGATGAAGATGGAATTACAATACATTCCCTCTCAAAGGCAACTTCAAATATCCTGAACAATTGGTGAAGATAGGTGCAAAATACATTAATTTCAAGGATATGATGTGAAGAGAAACAATGTAGAAAACCATCCATAAGTTAAAACTAGATTCTCAATATAGTGCAAGGCGAAGACAATTTCTACAATCAAGAACCAATGCAATGAACAACATTGACAAGATCGATATGCTAATGAAGAAATGCCAAGTAACTCAAAAATAGAGTAGTAATTTGCATAACCAAATTGTCTCCAAAATTTTCACACACGCCACTGAGGAATGAGTGAAGAAAATAGAGAGATAATTGTAATAAATGGCCTCCAAGAGGAAAGGAGTGAATGATTATCGAAAATACACAATGTTTCAAATAAAAATCTCTCCAAGAATACATTAGCTCACAATGAACTCACATGTTACTGCAAACATGGATCAAATGCTTTGGGTGAACTGTTGATACTGAGAGGGGGGTGAATCAGTATCAAGTACAATTTAAAAACCTTTTTCAACTTATACTTAAATCATTCAATTATATCCAATGAGAAATGAACAATAGTATAAGAGTTACACCAATACACCACAATACGCCATCCACAATATATGAGAAATAATCAATAGTTTTTCTTCAAGGGAAGTAATGACTTCCAAAGGTAGCTACAACTTCCAAATGTAAAGGGAGGGATAAACCTCCAAGAGGAAGATACAATCCTCCAATATCAACAGAGATTTTAACTCTCCATCCTTCCCCCTTCCTTCCACCCAAGAATATATCAGAGATAATAAAACTTTACATTAAATCATCACCCTCAACCAATCATCACATAGAACCTAATAATACTTCCTGAGACTTCTTCAATTTCTGCAATTCTTCAATTCTTGGAGTAATCTGATCCTATAGATAATATTAATCAATGTATTCTTTGAAACTCCTCCAATTTTCACTCCTTTAATCCTCCCCAAAAAGAGGTTATAGAAAGAATGGTAGACTTTATTCAATTCTGGTCTATTCAGAAGACCCAACGTGTACAACATGCCCCACGCTCAATATTTAACATCCAATTCTAAAAATTGCACACAAGAAACTAAAGTATGTACTATTTCCAATGGAAGTGGTCCCACTTCATTTGGATTATGTATGAATAAGTTATTACTATTTTACCTGGAACACCTGTTTATTGACTAGCTTCAGGACTGGTCACAAAGCCTATCTTCCACAGAGTGTATCTCCATAATTATAGTGAATCAAGAGATGAAATTTTTACCAAAGGTACATTGATATGTCTTATCAATACCATAGGGATTCCACCATCTAAATCGTTCTAGAAAAAAAGTTATAGAAAAAATAGTAAGATGACCTGAAAATAACATACCTTAGAACACATCACCAAAAGACTTCATCCTCCCTTGAAATCCGGCCTTCTTTTCTTTTTATTTCCTCTGAAATTCGATTTGTATCAAATGCATGCATAATGATGTTTATTTATACCATTTATGTCACTTCCTTTTAACATTAGGGCCAACCTGACACTTTCTTATTTTGCAATTCTTTTCTTTAATTATCTTTAGGGCCTACATGTACTTCCTTCTTCAATTCACTTTGTCATCTTCAAAAATTCATTTCTCCTCAACCATGAGGATCCACGTGACGTGCCACATACCACTGGAAACAACATGATGTATACTAGCCATTCATGGGTGTTGTATATGCATGTGCATTGTCTTTCATGACCAAATACCTTTATCAATCTTGCGGTCCAGAACCCGTGTCTAGGGTTGACATCAATGACAACAACCAATCTTCCAACAATCTCCCCCTTTGTCATTTATGGAAATAGTCATGCTCCCCCTATCATCATAATCCCAATTTCTCTCCCCCTTTGACATCAATAGAAAAAGTTAGGGCTTCTCCCCCTGAGTTTAATGGAAAAATGTAATTCTCTTCTTTGGGGTTTCTCCCCCTGAACATGTGGCACTCAATAATACTTCATCCTTCTTTTTGGTATTTGGGACATTTTCTTCCTTAGAATCCTTTTGTGTGGCTTCTATCTTCTCTCTTTTCTTCATGTCTAGGATGTATATGTTGTTCGGTTTTCTTGTTGCAGTTGCAACCAATCTTCCTGAGTTATTTTCTCTTATTTTACATTTTCGAGAATCAAACGAAAGAACACATTTTACTAACATTGAGTAGATTATGATTCAAGTCTTCAACCAATAGAACATTATTTTCTTTTGCATTTTTTATTCCAAGCTCTACTACACCTTCTCCAAGTATTTTGGCAGATGAGTCATATCCAAATGCAACATTGCCACCCTTTCTCTTCAAGCTGATGAATTTGTCTTGATCCCTGGTCATATGTGAAGAATATCCATTGTCTATGTACCATTCATATTCTTCTTTACATTCTTCAACGATCAATTCTATTTGACAATCTTCATTGTTTGGAATATCTTTCCTTCTCCATACTATGGTTGGCATAGAGACATCTTTGTTCATATATCTACAAGCTCGTGCTTTGTGACCAAGATAATTGCATTTGTGACATACAATATTTTTTTCCATCAATGAGTAAAATGAAATATAACTTTTTTTGACAAATCCATGATTATTTCCATATCATTTGTTTACACCATTCATGTTTCTTACGTATTTGTTCCTTTCATTGATTCTGCAATTAATTTCCTTATGTCCAAAATTTTTGCAAGTATAACAATGACCAAGAAACAAATTTTGATACCTGAGAGTAAGTGACCTTCTTTGTGATGTAGTCCATCTGGGTTCATGATCTACTCTTCTATAGTTTCCTTCACACTAATTGAAGCTTCTTTGATTCCTGAAGGTAGGAGGTTTTCTTGGATATTCATCTCTTTTGTAATTATTCCTTCTTTTTGGTATCCTAGTCCACTTCTCATCAACTGTCTATGTATCTCTTTCTTCAACCTTCTTGTTGGTATTTTCATATTCTTTGTATGAAGTTTCACCCATGCATCCAAGATGTGTTAATTCTTTTGGCACTTGAGAGTTTCTTAAGCTCTTCCTCAATGAGACAAATTCTTGTTCAAGTTTCTCACAATCTTCTTCTTTCTTTATCATTTGGACCTTCTTTACTTATGCTATTCTTCTTGCTTCTTCGAGTAGAGTTTTCAAGGAAATGGTTTCTTCTCTTAGTTTCTAAAAGTCTTCTAATTGTTTCTTTAAGCTTACAACTATGTTTTCATAACTACCCAATTCACTTCTTAGTTTTCTACACGTGTCTTTGAGCTTGTTATTTTCAATCTCAACATGCTTCAATTTTTTAAGATTCTCATCTTCTTATTGAATCATTTATACTTCATGATTTTCTTCTTCTTCATTGTCATCTCTTTCAATCCTTGGATGAGGACATTCAAATTCAACATGTCCTACTCCTTCACAATTAAAGCAAAAGAAATTCCCTCTATTTTCTTCTTTAAAATCTGAGATGTTGTAATCTTCTTCAATTTCTTCTTCTTCTTCTTCTGCTTCTTCCCTTGCATAAAGGTCTTGTAGCTTGTCCCAAAGCTCTTTTGCTGATGCACATGATCCCACCTTGGATTTCGCTGAATCTGTCAATCCATCCAGGATGGTATCTATTGCCATTTTGTTGTTCTTTTTTGCTTCCTTCTGAGTTGCAGTCTTTGGTTTCTTCAAAGCATTGTATCCTGAAGAAACTGAGAACCAAACATCTACCCCAAGAGATTTCAACTAAGTTTCCATTCTACTTCTCCAGTATTCAAAATTTCTTCCATCAAATGGTGGAATCCCATTTGGAATGTTGTCTTCCATTTCTGCATAGGATCTTCCTTTCAGTGGTTAAACTGTACTGAAGGTAACTCACTCTGATTCCAATTGTTGATACTGAGAGGGGGGTGAATCAGTATCAAGTACAATTTAAAAAAAAAATCAACTTATACTTAAACCATTCAATTATATCCAATGAGAAATGAACAATACTATAAGAGTTACACCAATACACCACAATACACCATGCAGAATATATGAGAAATAATCAATAGTTTTTGTTCAAGGGAAGTAATGACTTCCAAAGGTAGCTACAACTTCCAAATGTAAAGGGAGGGATAAACCTCCAAGAGGAAGATACAATCCTCCAATAACAAGAGAGAGTTTAACTCTCCATCCTTACCCCTTCCCTCCACCCAAGAATATAGGAGAGATAATAAAACTTTTCATTAAATCATCACCATCAACCAATCATCACATAGAACCTGATAATGCTTCCTGAGACTTCTTCAATTTCTTCAATTCTTCAATTCTTGGAGTACTCTGATCCTGTAGATAATATTACTCAATGTATTCTCTGAAACTCCTCCAATTTTCACTCCTTGAATCCTCCCCAAAAATAGGTTATAGAAATAATGGTAGACTTTATTAAATTCTGGTCTATTAAGAAGACCCAAATTGTACAGCATGCCCCATTATCAATATTTAACATCCGATTCTGAAACTCGTGCACAAGAAACTAAAGCGTGTACTATTTCCAATGGAAGTGGTCCCACTTAATTTGAATTTTGTATGAAGAAGTTATGATTGTTTTACCTGGAACACTTGTTTATTGACTAGCTTTAGGACTGGTCACGGACCCTGTCTTCCACATAGTGTATCTCCATAATTATAGTGAATCAAGAGCTAAAATTTTTACCAAAGTTACATTGATATGTCTTCTCGATACCATAATGATTTCACCATCTGAATCATTCTAGAAAAAATGTTATAGTATAAATGGTAAGATGACCTAAAAATAACATAACTTAGAACACATCACCAAAAGACTTCATCCTCCCTTGAAATCCGTCCTTCTTTTCTTCTTATTTCCTCTTAAATTCGACATGTATCAAATGTATGTATAATGATGTTTATTTATACCATTTATGTCGCTTCATTTTAACATTAGGGCCGACCTGACACTTTCTTATTTTGTAATTCTTTTCTTTAATTATCTTCAAGGCCTACATGTACTTCCTTCTTCAATTCACTTTGTCATCTTCAAAAATTCATTTCTCTTCAACCATGAGGATCCACATGACGTGCCACATACCACCAGAAACAACATGATGTATACTATCCATTCATGGGTGTTGTATATGCATGTGCATTGTTCTTCATGTCTAAATACCTTTATCAATCTTGCAGTCCAAAACCCATGACTAGCGTTGACATCAATGACAACAACCAATATTCCAACATGCACAATGATCCAAGGGCCAATTCATGCTACAGATATGAGTGTATATAGTTCATCACCAAATTAGACATGATATCCATAATAAAAAATTCCCTCAAGCAAGAAATGAACCATGATATGATCCACAAGTACCAAATCTATAGAAAGTCTTCTCTAGCCGAACAATGATTTTCCTGTGTCACACCCTCAAGTTTGATCTTCTCGTGCACATGTAGATATGAATGGAAAGGTTGTATATCTACATTAAAGTGATAAAACAATACCCCCATTTTGTAAGAATATCCCAACAACAAAAAACCATTGACCAAGTGAATACTCAACTAGATCTGAAAACCCTTAGTGAAGAAATTCAAACACCAAAACCTCGATGAAGAACCCCATATATCCATATGTTATATCTACTTTGAGGATGTCATTGAATGAGTGTCACTTGTCCAGAAAGAAACAATAGGTACCCCAAAAACACTTGTTATTCCTAGCGAGGAAATTCCCCCTATTTCTATACTGGGTTGGAGTATAAGTAAAGAATTCATCTCTCTTAAAAGACAATCCTATTTATAAACTACCCCAAATGATATGACCTTAAAATACAAGAGAAGGAAAATAGGGTGTACCTTATGTCCTTTTGGTTGGTGTTGACCTCCTCCTCCTTTGTACTTTCTTGGACTGCTAGTCTCCTCCCAAAGTTGACCTGCAAACAATTTAGACAAAAAAGATACAAGATTTTCTATCTCTACTTATCAGTGTTAGGGTTCATATACATATGTGAATGCATTGATAAAATAAGAACAAAAACACAATATTTGGGATAGAAACAAAATTATTTTATTTAGATGTGAAGATTACAAAAGTTACAACCTTCTCACTCTGTCAAACTAGTCTAGGCTCCTCCTACTACTGCTCCAAGTGCATCATTCCCGTAATACCTCTTACAATCAGCTGATCTCCTTAGGAAGTAGGGAAGGGATTGTATAGGGAGAGATATGGAGTGGTAATCCTGAGGCCAAACCTCAGAAAGGGCAATAAATCTTAGGGTAAAAGGGGAAGGGATTTTGGCAGAGTTTCTCTGTTCTAATTCTTGATGATGGAATGGGACCCCAAGACCTCCTTTATATGACCAAAGGATAGTTATTCAATTTGGGGACCAACTACAACAAGTTAGTTGGTTGGGAAAACATCGATAGCCCATAAACTCTGTCAAATTCCTTGCAACTTTTTATTTTTTGCAATTTTTGGAGGTAAATTTGGGTTGTTTAGTTTGCAAATAGTGTATGTATGTGGGTTGTCTAGTATGCAACTAGCGTATGTACACGAGAAGTAGTGTATTAGAACACCTAGATGATCCAAAAAATGGTTTCTTAAAGAGATATCCTCAACAGTAATTTGAAAAATTATGCAAGTAGAAAGGCCAATGCCATGTATGCATAGGTAGGGAATGTTAGGGATATAACATATGCCCCCTAATGTGTGAGATCATAAGAGAAAATAATTTTCAAAATACATTACAATATATTTACCAGTGGGAAGGCACAGAGTCGAGCGAGCCTGGGACCAGATTTCGGGAGGTTGCTATCTGCAAAGCAATAATAATCTCTCTAAGGTGGGTATACCCATTCTCAGGATGAACTAATCATGGGTGCCAATCAGGTAAACTACAAATCCATGTTATAGAAATGTCTATATAAAGTGTAGCCATGAGCAATACATAGTGTATCTATATCTCAAAATCAATCGATGATATTCAAGTATAATATAATATGCATCATCAAGAACCATCAACGCTTGTGGTTGCAGTTGAGGACTTCATATATTGAGAAACAACTTCAAGATATTCAACAACTTAGGAAGGAGTACAATAGGAGTGTAAGACTCACTACTCCAAGGTATTTGACACACCATTGGGGAAAGACTAGAGGATCTCAATCACTAGGCACAAAACTTTGTAGATGTGGAATCTGAACTTGACTGGACTCATGGGATGGCCGACTCATGAAATTCAAGAGAAAAATTGCACAATGGCCGACTCAAGTTGGATAAAACTTCCCTTTGGAAAAAGCACGAAAGATGATCATAGTCGGGAAGTGTAACACTGATATAAGTATGTGATGCAGGAGGCACCAAAAACTCTCCAATATGTTTGGAAGAGTAACCAAATGGAGGAGGAAAAAAATCTATGTAGAGAGAACAACTTCCTAAGGTCATACTAGATCCCAATTCTTGTTGAACAAATGAAAGTATTTTCTTTGTCCAAGGGAGACTATCTTGCTACGAAAAAAAGGATTGATATATCTTGTCCCCTCTTTTTGGAATATTTATTTTTTTTGTCTTTTTCAATTTTTTAACGAGCTTGAAAAAGAATAAAACATTGCTACGTTACAAAGGAGGAATGAGTGTCGCGGGAAAGAAAAAAGGTTCCAAGCGCATGGAACATGTTGAGGCTCAAGGAAAGGAGACATATGCAGGATAATGACACTCGGGAAAATTCCTCCATCGGTCGAGGTGCCATATCACAAGGGGAAAAGTTTTGCAAGGATTGCATATAAGGAATGCTTTAAAGGTTCAGTTGAGAGAAACATGGAGCGAGAATTAGGCCAAAGGTGCAAATATGAGACCTGAAATACGATTAAGCATGACACAACAAGACTTCTTCCATATAAAATTTTGCAAGCCGATAGAAGATAATATAGGTGTTTTTTTCATGTTTAGAGAGTCTGAAAAAATGTTAAAGAAGAATCTAGGGAGTTCCCTCTTCACAATTAGTCTATTTGGTTTGAAAAAGGGTTAAAGTTATACCAAAACGAGATCTCCTCAATACCATTTTAACGATTCTGATTGAGAAAATATCACACAACGATCTTTTCAATTTTACAGAGCCTGAAAAGAGCTTAACTATGGACCCACAACATTTTCTAGGTTTAGTCTCCTTATCCCAAAAAAGTATAAAATATAGATGAGGAGAAATCTCCTGACGAGACAAGTCTCCTGAGGTGTACCTTTTTTTGGAATAATCTATTGGATAGAAAAAGGGTTAAACACATGCTGAAAAGTATTATTTCTGGACCAATTTAATGACTGTGAAAGGACCAATGCCACTTGACAATCTTTTCATATTTAGGGACTCTAAAATGAGATTAACTATGGAATATGGGGGGCACCCTTTTTCATAAGTAATCTCCAAGGCCTGAAAAAGAGATAAACCAAAACTAAGGAGAATGTACCTTTTTCAAAAATTTACTCCCTCAGGCCTGAAAAGGGTTAAAATTACACCTGAGAATACTCTTCTAGCAATCCAAAGTTCCTAGAGAATACCTTTATTCGTAGAATTAGTCATTCAGACCAAAAAAGGGGTAAACTATTGTCGGAAAGATGTGCCTTCAAATTTGAGTTTGATGAGAGTGAAGGGAAAAAAGATCGCTCCACAATATTTTCAATTTTTGAGAGTCTGAAAAGGGATTAAAGAATACTCCATGGGGGATACTTTTCTCAGGTAATCTAGATGAGATCGAAAAGAATAAATACAGTCTCGTTGGATGTTGATTTCAAAATTTAAAGTGAGCTTGAAAGACAACAAACCACTCTCATTAGGGAGTCTCGTGGGTAAGGCCAAGAATTATGATTAGCAAGAAGAATGAGGCTTCAATATGTAATCATGGTGGGACTAACAATAACTCCCAAGACTATAGTAAAAACTCATAGCATGGATGCCAAAATGAAACAAAGGATCTACCTAGGGCATCCATGTAGAGGTAGTCACTACCACCTAATTACGACACTTCTAAAGCAATAAAGAAGGTTCTATGTCACCCTTTGGTGGGATCGATCCTCTAAATTTTACCCGAGTTAATTCTATATGTCTCTTTTGTCTCTACAAAGTATCAAGGTCTGAAACATCCCAGAAAATAATTTATAGAAGAAGTGTCACACTGACTTGTTTGAAACTCATTTCAGGAGCACATGAACCCTAATTTCCATAGAGAATATCTCTGAAATTATAGCGGACCAACATCTAATATTTTTACCACATGCACACCAAGATCTCTCCTATATCTCTACAAAATCTTAGGGTTTGAAATATCCCAAAAAATAATTTATAGAAAAGTGCAAAGATGACATCTTTGAAACTAATTTCATGAGAATTCACAAACCCTAACTTACAAAAGGAATAAATCAAAAAATATAACCAACCAACATTTCATATTTTTCCACATTTACAAAAAGATATGTCCTCCATATCTTCACAATCACAAGGTGTGAAACATTCCATAAAATAATTTATAGCAAATGCGCCAAGCTGATCTGTTTGAAACTAATTTTAGGAGAATTCAGGAACCCTAACTTCCAAAGGACATGTCTTCCAAATTATGGTGAACCTGAATCTAATATTTTTACGACATACACACTCTTAGCATGCAGTGGGAAGACCCAAGGTTAATAATCTATATACCAAAACAACCCTTAAACACAGACCCTTTCGACATCACCTGGAGAAAAAGTGAAGTCTCACCAAGGAATAAAGAGGGGATCTAGGAACCAATGTTCTGCAATGATAAGGGTAAGTGAGGCAATCTCCATTTTATTACTACCATTTACTCAATTGCACGGTTTCCATTACTTTAACAATTACTTAATGCTCAATATATTCTATGCACGACATTCTCCCACTTTAACATTCATTCAGTTATAAGATACTTCATTGCGTGACATTATAGCATCATATATGAGTAACACATTCATCATCAAACTTAAGAATTATAATCATTGTACAATAACACAAACATCAGAACACGCAAACACATCACAACACATAGGTTTAACGTGGGTTCAACCACCTTGGGCTACGTCCACAATGGTTTGCTTCTATTATTAGTCATTGATAATTCCCTTACAGTGAACATCGTGCTACAAAATATGCAACATAAAAATTACCCAAACCTGCCAAGCCATTATGCTGTAGTGGGAGCTTCACTCCTCAGTCATACCTCAAACCTCTTCCTTCACTTAACTCAACTTACCCAAAAAGCACTATGAACTTCTCATATTTTGAACCCCTTTACCCAATTTTTTTTTACATATTTATACATCAAAATAGGGCTAATCCTTTTAAAAAGTGGAAAAAAATGTCCCGAAAAAAATAATGGTCTATAACCATCTTCCACCTTTCGTGTGCTACTCTGTTGCACACTTTGAATCCTTCAATTCTTCCCTTGTCATGCACTCTAGTCCATACTCTAATTGTCTCTTGTTATTTTACTTTTTCTAGGGAAGATCCCAAAACTTAACCAAAATTCCTATCCAACACACATCAAGGTCTTTCTTCCTTCTCTTCCAAATTGCAGGGTTAGGAACTTCCTAGAAAAACAAGTTATCATGAAAATGACAAGATGACCTAAAATTGATTTCATAGTTCATTTTTTGCTAATCCATTTTCCATACACTTACTTTCTCTCATTTCTTTCTCTTTTTATACTTTTTAATAATCCTTCATGAAGGGACATGTCCATTCATTAAATAAATAATTTCCAATATCATGGGAAAATACCCGAAATACCGAATACCATGGTAAAATACCCTAAACCATGAGTAATACCCCAAAACTGTGGGTTTGAAACCACAGTTTCACTTTTTTTCTTTTTAACATGCATCTCTTTTTACTTGTAAACATACATATATATATATATATATATATATATATATATATATATATATATATATATATATATATATATATATTGCAAATGTTGTGTGTATTGTAATTTCATAATATGACACTAATGACATGATTAATCTTTCGACATGAATGGAAATAACTCAAACATTTTCCTTCACCAGAGGGAGGAATTGGCTTATGCAAGCATGCTACATTGATTGAATGCAATGTAGTGATGAACGATTCCTCTATTAAAATTCAATTAGTTATATCCAAAAGATTAGAAGATAAATAAAAACATTTTAGAGAATTGTTAGAGCTAAAACTTACATATTAAGAACTTTATCTCATCATTTAACTAATTATGAATACCAACAACCATAAACAATAGAGATTCATGGAAATAATTTAATTTCCTAAATAACTATCAACATAGCACACAAATAAATTATTATTATTATAAAAAGATATATATTGGTAGAGTGAAGCTTAAACTTTTCTATCAAAATTTCACAAACAAATGAGGAAAAACACCAATTTATATGAAACTTCACTAAAGAGAGTAGAATATTTTTGTTGAATTCATTAACAAAAAAATCCTAGTTCACTGTATTTCTCTAAGTCCAATTTCCTAGATCATTCGATGTTGTAGAGATGGGTGGATAATAAGACCTATATACAAGTTTTAACAATCAAATAATTCTATAAACAATACACTAACCCTAAAATTAACATCACAATATAAAATACTTAATAATAACATTAAGACACATATCATATTTTGTTTAAACCTTTATCACAAAAGTGAGAGAATTGATATACCTACTCGATACATAAAAGAGATGTATCTAGCGATGTGTATCCCTTTAGCGGATGCTATTACAAATCATGAAGAAGAAATTTAATCTAACACTTCAAAAGATGAAATTATGAAATTATGTTTATAATTCATATCGAATCATATTGGTGTCCATTCAAATATAAATATAGAGATGTCGTGATTCTAGAATAACCTCCCTACCATTATATTAAATTGTAAAATTCGTAAACTTGAAAAAATTACAAGATACAAATTAGTAGGTGACATTCCTCTCGATGTGATTAAAAATTGTGAAAAAGAAATAACCTATAGTTTTGATGATAACCACATTGTGCTATTGGAACATAATTTAAAAATGAATTATTATTTAAATATATTTATTAATTAAAAATTAAATATAATTTTATAAGACCTTTCATAAAAATTTTAAATTTGGAAACATTTAGGAAATTTGCAAAAACATAAAATAAAAATATATTGAATGTAATGTAAATTTGTGATATATATCACAAGGTCATAACTCCCCCATAAGATACCACACCAATGGTGCACATCTCCGACTCCTGATAATAGAGCACACCAACAACACACATCTCCAACTCCTAGGAGAGACCATACCAATGGTGCACATGTCCATAAACACAATTCTCGAGATCTCAAGCTTAATTTAGTTCCATATTTTATTATAGATTTCAACTCTCAAACTTTGTGCACTTAATTAATTAGTCATCCATACTTCACATTGCTTTAAGCAGTTATACTATTAACTTTATTTACCTATAAAAAGGATGTTTGCCTAGTGAATAACATAAACACTTGGTTTCTGTTAATCTTTTTACTTATAAATTTAAATCTATGATTAAGGTTTTTCTTTATTATTATAATCATTTGGTATATTAGTTGCATAAATAAGATTTTTGAAAGAGAAGTAATCATAGAAACTGTTAATTTTTTAGACTCCAACCCAGTTTCAGTTTTGTTGATTTTTCAGCCAATGTTAAATGCCCAAATCCAGTTTTACATAAACATATAAAAACTAGCAGAAAATAAACTTTAGAACTGAAACATGAGGATTATGAACATCGTTTTATGTGCAGAAATAAAATATCAGCAGTATGAAAAACTCAGAAAATTATACACAAAGAAATTTTTGGGCTAACATCGACCCTGGAAAAACTAGTGAGAGAGGGATTTTTATTATTTATGAGCTTCTAAGAAATTTCTTTTACAACAGTCTAATCTTTAGCAAAAATTACAAACTTATCTCAGAAAATTTATGCTTGTCTTCTTCAGAAAATTCCAGAATGCAGCTCCTCGAAATCTGTACCAGAAATCCGTACAACTATACGGCTTCTACAACAACAAATGTTGTACGAAACTTCTTGAAAACCGTGCCTCTTTTCTGTGTTTTTTGTACCCTCTTTTCTGTGCATTAAATGCCCCTCAAAAATTGTGCCACACCTTCAAATGTGTGTTTTACCTTACTATACGGACTGTTGTCCTTTTGTTGTTATATGGACTGTCAAATCTGTACTATATGGACTCCACAAAGTTGTTGGTTCCTTTCCTTGAAATCTGTGCAAAAAAATTTGATGTATGACCCTCAGGAAATCCGTACAGTATGACCCTGACACTCAACAATACCCTCCTCGATTTATGTGCTACTCTACTACCTTGGGAATCATACTCTTACTCTAGCAACTTCTCCTTCTTCCTCAAGCTCGACCTCTCTCTTTCTCTCTCTTATTCTCTGAACAAGAATGAATGAACAAACCAAGAATGGGTGAGCCCCCTTGCCCTAATCGACCTCATGAGGGAAGGTGAGGGGTTTTCTAATCTAATGATTGAGATTAGATTAGATGAGTGGATGAGATTGGATGTCTCTTCAGTCACCCTCACTTTAGTCATAAAGTCACCTTTTAATTTGCATCTCACAAATTAATTGACTAGGACCCACATTAGGCACTTTCTCCCCCTTAGGTGATTAGGGAAGAGAAACACTTGCCTTGGTACTTTATTTAATTAAAAAAATTAACACTCCCTCATACTGAGGAAAGTGTTACTCACAACTCCAAGCTTGTCCCTGAAAAATACAAACTTGTCTCTGCCCAATGCCTTGGTGAGTATGTCTGCAACCTGCTCCTCTGTGGATATGTACTATAGCTCCATAGCTCCTCTATGAACATATTCATGGATGAAGTGATAACGAATCTCGATATGCTTAGACTGATCATGAAAAAATGGATTCTCCAAGAGTTTAATGCAACTCTGATTATCATAGTAAATCATAGTAGGCCTCAATTGTACACCGAACAATCCCACCACCATCTTGCGAAGACAAAGGGCCTCACAACTAGCCTGACTAGCTGCCATATGCTCAGCCTCTGCCGAACTCAAAGCCACTGACTTCTGCTTCCGACTGAACCAAGACACAACTGTTGATCCTAGTCCAAAGCAACACCCTGAAGTGTTTTTCCTGTCACTGACACATCCTGCCCAATCCAAGTCTGTATAGCTAACTAGATGAACTCCATCTCCTCTATGATAGTCCAAACCATAATCTACCGTACCACAAAGATACTTGTGCACATGTTTTGTTGCCACCCAGTGCACTCTCCTAGGCTCCACCATGAACTGACTGAGAGTGTTAACAACAAAACAAATATCTAGCCTGGTATTGACCAAATACATCAATGACCCGATCAACTGACGATACAAAGTAGAATCCACCAACTGTGACTCAGAAGCATGAAGCTTCTTCCAGTTGGTAATCATGGGAGTGGTCATGGGCTTGTTATCTCCCATCTGAAATCTGCTCATAATATCACACACACACACTTCCCCTGTCCCAGGAAGATGTGTCCAGGCTCCTTCCAAACCTCCAATCCAAAAAAGTAATGCATTTGTCTGATATCAATCCTCTCGAACTCTGAAGCAAGGCTCTCCTTGCAGTTGCTGATGAGTCTCTCTGCCCCTGTAATGAAAAGATCATCCACATATAGCAGAAGAATGAGAGGATCCTCTCCAACCACAATGAAGTATAGGTTGGGATCCGCCTCACTCTTCTCAAAACCCAACTGCTGCAAATAGGCATCTATCCTCGAATACCAAGCTCTGGGAGCTTGTTTTAGTCCTTACAATGCCTTCTTTAGTCTACACACATGAGACTCTCTCTCATGCAGCTCAAAGCCCAATGGTTTCTCAATATACACCTCCTCCTCAATAAGACCATTTATAAATGCGGTCTTCACATCCATCTGGTGGATCTTCCAACCCATCTATGTTGCAATGGAGATCACTACCCTGATCGAAGAGTATCTAGCAACAGGAGCAAAGGTCTCATCATAGTCGACTCCCTCAACCTGTGAAAACACCCGAGCCACAAAACGAGCTTTGTACTTCTCAATGTTTCCATCCACAAGATTCTTTAGCTTGTAGAGCCACCTGGAAGTCACCACTGACTTCCCCTCAGGTCAAGGAACAACTTCCCAGACATCATTCTTCATGATGGAATTGTACTCTTCCATCATGGCATCTCTCTATACTTGTCTACTAGTGGCCTCCTCAAAAGTGGAAGGCTCAGACTCCCGAATACTACTCACCATCGCGATGTAGCTTCAAAAGGAGGTTTATTCTCCTTCATTGCCTGTCTAGGATTCCCCACTAAACCCTGTGCCTCCCTCAAAGTGTCCTGAAGCCACTTGGGCTTCATCCTCTCTGAAGTAGTGTCCTATGGAGGGGACTCTCCCTGATCAACCCCATCTCTTGAAGCCAATGATCCTGTAGTAGACTCTGAAGTACCTGATCTTGAAACCTGTGGTCCAGTAGCCTATGAACCTGAAATCTGTGGCTCTATCACCTATGAACCTACTGTCACCGAAGCTGGTGGCCCCAAACTTTATTTTACTGTAGTCTGTTGTGGGCTCACCTGAGTTTGAGATGAATACCGCTCACCTCTCTCTATCCCTCTAGACTTCCTAAACGCTCTGTCCTCCTCAAATCTGACATCCCTCCTCAAGACAGTCTTCCTCAAGGAAGGAAGGTAAATACGAAAATCCTTCGAAGTCTCATTGTACCCAACAAAGATCCCTCTCTCTAACATGGGCTCCAGATTTTTCCTCTTCTCAGAAGAGACATATGAATAAGTGATGCACCCAAATATCCAAAAGTGCCCCACCTCAAGCTTCTTCCCAGAGAAGGCCTCCTTAGGAGTCATGCTCCCCGTAGCCCTATGAGGACTCTTTTTTTGTAGATAGACTACAGTGTAGCATGCCTCAGCCCATAGAAATAGTGGCATGGCTCTCGCAGCCCCAACAATGGCCCTGTTCTTCCTCTCTGCAACCCCATTTTGTTGTGGGTTGTAAGGAAAAATCGACTCCCTCCTGATGCCCTCTCCTACACAAAAGTACATGAACTCCTTGGAGGTATACTCACCCCCATTGTCCGATCTCAGGACATTGATTTTATTCCCTGTCTAATTCTGCAGAAGAGCTTTGAACTCTTGGAACCGATTGAATACCTATCCTTTGTTCTTCATGAAGAAAATCTAGGACTTCCGAGAGAAGTCATCAATGAATACAACATAGTATAGGGAACCAGTCAATGATGCCAAAGACATTGGGCCACATACATCTAAATGTATAAGATCAAGTATCCATGTTGCTCTACTATCACTGCTTGGAAAAGAAGTCTTGGTGTACTTTCCCAAAGTACACCCCTTGCACAACTCATGGTGCTCTGAACTAAAATCTGAAACTTCCGTCACCATCTCCCTCATAAATCTCAAATCCCCATGGTGCAAATGTGCCATCCTCCTATGCCATATCTCACATAGGTCACTGTTGCTGCTGGTAGAATGAATCAATGCTCTCGCTGGCTAGAACAAAAACTTGTACAACCTGTCATGTCTAGTACCAATCACTTTGGTTGAAGTGATGCTAGACCCTCTGGGGGGGAAAATCACCTGCCCATCATGGAACAAGATCTCATAGCCCTTCTCCTCAATAGTATAAACTGACACTAAGTTCTTCTTCAAGCCCGGAACATATAGAACCTCTGTCAAAGTCATGGGAGGCAAAGACTCCCTCCTAACTGATATGGTCCCACAACCAGCTAGCTTGACCTCCCGGTCATGTCCAAGCACTACCTCTGCATCTCCACACTGAGTAAGATATGTCAGGTTCTCACGAACTGCTTTCATATGATGAGAGGCACCACTATCAATATACCAAGCATCTGTAGTAGTGGTCCTCGATGATAGACATGCAATCAAGGAAAATTCCTTGTCAAACTTGGTGGAAAACTCTTCCACCTCTACTGGAGCTGTTGTTTGTTTCTTCTTCTTGTTTGCACATTGTCCTGCATAGTGCCCAAATGTATGGCATGAAAATCACTTGACGTTTCTCATGTCTTTCTTCCCTTCACCCTTGGGATTTTTCCCTCCCTTTGGACCACTTTTGAAGTTCTTCTTGCTAGTGGTAGCAAGAGCCACATTCTCCTCCTCATGACCTATAGATGAACTACCATATACATAACGTCTTTGGGTCTCCTCCTGAACAAAGTCATCCCAAATAAATTCCCAACCAAGAAGCTTCTCCCTAGCAACAATGCCCTCCACAAAAACAACCCATGTTTTGGAGAATCCATTCAATGTTGTTCTCACAGGATCATTGTCAGCTATGGCTTCCCCCACAGCTCCAAGTTCATCCCTCACCTGTGTCAATCTAGTAAGGTATGTGACCACATTTTTATCCTTGGTCATTTTTATGCTCTTTAGTTTTTCCCTCAAAACCATTTTCCGGTTCTCATTTGTACTCTGGTACAATTTAGTCAAAGACTCCCACATCTCATAGGCATGTGTCTTCCCCATCAAGTGAGGAATCAGATGATCCTTGATGGCATCAAGAATAAATCTCTTAGCCTTGATACTCTTCTTAGTATAGGTTGCAATAAGAGTAGCATCAATAGGTACCACAACATGATGAGTAGTGGTATTCTCCACAATATCCCACAACTCGTTTTCTTGCAAAAGAAAGATCATATTCTCCTTCCAAGCACCAAAATTTGTTGCCCCGTCAAGTCTTTCCTCAACTCTCAAACCAGTAGCCATTGACTCTTTTTTCTGCTGAAAATAACAAATTCAAAAATCTACCCTGTGAAATGTCTGTTGTCCCAACTTTCCGTCTGCTGAAATTTTTGCTTCCCTTCAACTCAACTCTGATACCATGTTAATTTTTCAAACCCCAACCTAGTTTCAGACTCGCTGATTTTTCAGCCAATGTTAAATGCCCAAACCCAGTTTTACATCAGCATATAAAAACTTAGCAGAAAATAAACTCCAGAACCTAAACACGAGGATTCTAAACATCGTTTTAAGTGCAAAAATAAAATATCAGCAGTATGCAAAACACAGAAAATTATAGACACAGAAAATTTTGGTCTAACATCGACCCTAGAAAAACCCACAAGGGGAAAACTAGTGAGAGAGGGATTTTTATTATTTATGAGCTTCTAAGAAATTTCTTTTACAACAGTTTAATCTTCAGCAAAAATTACAAACTTATCTCAGAAAATTTATGCTCGTTTTCTTCAGAAAATTCCAGAATGCAGCTCCTCAAAATTTGTACCAGAAATCCATATAATTGTACTGTTGCTACAGTAATAAATGTTGTACAAAAATCCTCAAAAATCGTGCCTCTTTTCTGTGTTTGTTTTACCCTCTTTTCTGTTCACTAAATGCCCCTCGAAAATCATGCCATGCCTTGAAATGCGTGTTGTACCATGCTGTATGGACTACTGTCCTTTTGCTATTGTACAGACTATCAAATCCATACTGTATGGCCTCCACAAGACTGTTGTTCCCTTTCCTCGAAATATGTGCACAAAAATTTGTTGTACGACCCTCAGGAAATCTATATGATACGACCCTCACACTCAGCAATACCCTCCTTGATTTTTGTGCTACTCGGTTGCCTTGGGAATTGTGCTCTTACTCTAGCAACTTCTACTTCTTCCTTAAGCTCGACCGCTCTCTTGCTCTCTCTTTCTCTCTCAATAATAATGAATGAACAACCCAAGAATGGGTGCGCCCCCTTTCCCTAATCGACCTCATGAGGGAAGGTGAGGGGTTTTCTAATCTAACAGTTGAGATTAGATTAGATGAGTGGCTGAGATTTGATGTCTCTTCACTCACCCTCACTTTAGTCATAAAGTCACCTTTTAATTTGCATCTCACAAATTAATTGACTAGGACCCGCATTAGGCACTTTCTCCCCCTTAGGTGCCTAGGGAAGAGAAACACTTGCCTTGGTACTTTATTTAGTTAAAAAAATTAACAGAAACAATAGAGACACAGAGATTATCCTGGGAAACCCTCATAGCAAAGAAAAACTAACAAAAACTTCCTCAATATAGATAGAAAAAATACCGAATAGAAGATCCTCTTCTACTCCTTCACTAGGAAGAGTAGCAAGCCACTTAACCTTGAAATACCATTACACAGACCAAGAACTCTCGTTGACGTCACACTTAGTTGTAGTAGCAGTTCCTCCAAGAATTGCACACTTCGTCATAGTTGTAGAGTTAGTTGGTGAGTGCGTTCAAATGCGACACCATCCTCACATATAAATACAAGTTGTAAGGTGGGGCTAGGGTTGTGACTCTACACTTGGTGGAGTCATCTTCTCCTAGAAGTGGTTAAAACTACTTTACAATTACTAGGGTCAAACTTTACAAATACCACCATAATAATACATGTTGAACAATCCACAAAAGGGGATTTGATCTTATACAAGACCCGAATTGATCAATCCATAAAAGGGGATTTGATCTATACAATAATGACTCAAATATAAGTAGAATATTCTTTGAAGTTACAATAATTCAACACTCCCCCTTAACAAGAAGGGCATTCTACTAAAACATTATTAACAACTGACTTGACTCAATACATCATCAATAGGAGGGGACATCGTCATCAACATCAGTAGAAATCGGATATCATCATCATCTGCAACACGTAGTTGGAGTAACATCATCACCATATGAGCTCTACCATACTTTCCTTGATTAAGGAAAATCACTTCTGAGCTCTACCATACTTCAAGACCTAAAAAATAGTGCATCGGGACTAGGTCATTAATTTCAAATTCAGTGTAAAGCTTCTTCTTACAATATGTGATGAGATTTTCTTCATCTGACAAGAATAAGTTGTCCACATATAGCAACAATATAACTAATCCATCATTCTCAATCTTGAAGTAAATATTGGGATCAACTTTATTCTTGGTAAAGCCCAAGCTCATCATAAGACTATCAATCCTGCCATACCAAGCTCTTGGAGCTTGCTTCAGACCATACAGAGAATTCTTCAACTTCCAGACATGAGTCTTCTTGTCCTATACTTTGAAACCAAATTTTCACATCACATTGTACCAACTCGGTACACTTTCTCAGTTGCAACTCAATATGTATAATCATGTGTTGGTTCTATGTGCTTTATGCAAATAACTATTTGTCTCACTGCTTCAAAGTATGTCCTCTATGTTTTCTGCAACTGTTACTTCTGGAACCGAGACTTTACACCTGCATCTATTTTTTTTTTAATCTGAGAATGACTAATCTATTCTTAGTGTAGTTTTTGAACTCTAAGAGTGGCTCCTCTATTCTATCATGGAAACAACTTCATCTGAAACTTAAGGTATCTTTTATTCTTTCATGGAGGAAACTCAATCTCAAATATAGGTACTCTTCCCTCTAAATCTCATACTGTATTAGAATCATGGTTGTTATGGCTGTCTTCATGAACACTGGAACTATTTCTTTGATTACTGGAGAAAGTGTCTCATCATAGTCTTCTCCCTATTGCTGGGAGAATCCTATGAACACTAATAAGGATTTGTACATATTTACACTATTATCTGCAACATGCTTGTTCTATTAGATCAATCTTGGAAGTCACTACAGACTTCCCTTCTAGTCTCAAGGAAAAATCCTTATCCCAATCCTTCTCATTCACTTCAGCCACTATCACTGAAACAAGGGAATATTCCTAGGAGATTGCACATCTCCTAGAAGTCTTTGAAGCTACAATATAGTCGTCTAGACTCATGGCATATGTTTTTCTATAGTGGAAGATGTCTCTTTTTCCCATCTCATCCTCTCTGAGATCAGGCTCACTCTGAGTGTCCAAGATCCCTCTGAAGCTTGAATCCCTCCGAGTCTATATAATTTTTGGAGACATATTCTCCCTCTGATATGTCTCGTCAATGCCATATTTCTTTTCATCCTACAAAGTGTCATGAGCCCATGCTGGTCTCTTTCTAGCTACTACATTGATTCTAGGTAAGCCCTTCTAGATCTACTAACTCTTCTTGATGATATGAAGAGTGATTTAGTGCACCAAAGGGATTTGTTTGGTCATCTATACAACTTGGATAGTCTACTCCATGTCTCATCTAATATATATTTCCTCCTACAATCATCACTATAGTTATATATAGTGAATGATTAAAGTAAGAATTTATATCAATAATGTTCACATGCTACCAAGTATTCAATAAAAAAACTTTTCAAAGATTTCTATCACAACTATAGTGTTTAGCAGTTATCAAACTTGATATGTGCAAATTTGAATCTTATCAATTTAATCAATCAAAACTGGAACGTGGATTCTTGTCCTATAGAATGAGGGTTTTATGTTTCTTCTTAGTCTCCTTCACTCAAGATGACAAGTATTTTCTTCAACTTGTTCTTCAGGGTGCATAGTTGCTTTGAATGTGTTGGATGGGAGATCCCTCTATATCTACATTTTTTGTTTAGACAAAAGATCATTTCTCCTGCAAATACCCTTTAAAATAATGATACAGTTTAAACATATGTAAGTACATACATGTGATAGTATTGACGGGTAGTGGAACCATCCAACAATAGCGACAAGAAATGATGAGCCTTTAAAATTGCAAAGGTTCTTCAACTTGTAACTTAATGTTAGCTAGAGATTTGCGAGGGTACGATGCACTAGGACAATAAAAACTAGTCCCAACAATTCACAAAAACTTTCACTGCATCTGGTATTGGCACTACAACTCGTGTTGACGTTGGCATGAATGAACTGGCATGAAGAAACTAGCACTACAAATGCAACTTGATACTACAACCAATACTACAATTGTAACTGCAACTTAGGGTTTTCGAGGAAACCGTAATTTTTCAAACTTCAAATTTTGGAATAATGATCTAGGGTCTAGATGGGCCCTCCTATGGAGAACTCCTAGATGTGGTTAGTTCCCCTGACTTAGGGAAAACATCACACTTAGGTTTTATGAAGAAACTCTAATTCTCGAGGAGTTGCAATACTGAAAATTGGATTGTGAATTGGTCTCTTTGAGTCGTGCTCTGATATCATATTAATGTTTCTACTTATACAACTAGTTCTTCTTTATTATTATAATCATTTAGCACATTAGAGAGAGACAATCACACAAACAATAGAGACACCACCCTCACATATAAATACAAGTTGGTGAGTGTGTTCAAATGAGACACCACCCTCACATATAAATACAAGTTCTCAGATAGGGCTAGTGTTGTAACTCTTCACTTGGTGGAGTCAACTTCTCCTACAAGTGGCTAAAACCACTTTACAATTACTAGGAGTGGACTTTACAAACATCACGGTAAAATACATTTTAACCAATCCACAAAAGGGGATTTGATCTTATACAAGACCGGACTTGATGAATCAGCAAAAGAGGATTTGATCTATGCAATAATGACTCAAATATAAGTAGAATATTCTTTGAAATTACAATAATTCAATAGTTCTAAGTTTTCATTGCTATCTTATCTTAGTTAGATTTGGTTACATCTTTCTAATTGCTAAGAACGTTTGCAGCTCATTCCAACCACTATCTCTCTATGCTGGTTCATATTTCACTCCTTTGGCTATGAAAACAAAACAATAGGGTTTTGGTTAGGGTTTTGGATTCTCTCCATTGCCTTCTCACTTGTATTAGCTGCACAACTACTTTCAACTACTCAAGAGCGACCTGTGACATTCCTCTTCCGTTGATTTTCGTTGGGTGGTATCCTTAAGCGTGGGGAGACCTGCACAACTACTTTCAACTCCTCAAGAGCTACCCATGCCATTCCTCTTCCGTTGATTTTCGTTGGGTGGTATCCTTAAACGTGGGGAGACCTGAAACTCTCCAGGATTTGTTCTCTCTTATATGGTGATAATTCGTTGGAGTAGCTCGACCGCCATTGTTTGCTTCAAACTCTAACCTACGGTATCCACCTCATGAACCATTTACCTTCCAGCTAGAGCATTTATCTCTTGGAAGGTATCATTGCGTCAGCACAGCAAAACTTTTAGGGTTTTCCGTAGCAGTTGAAGTTAACACCTCTCTAAAGTTCGCTACAGAGCTCCGGAGAACCTATGTCATGCCCATATACAATCCTTATCTCATGGGTGATTTGTGTCATCTTCGTCACCAGATGATATGAGAGCGATGGGTCCTCTTTAATGTTAACGGTGAGATTTATGACATACAGCAGCACCATCTTCCATGATCTTCTGCCTTTTGGGGTTTTCCAGAAACCCTAGAGGCTGAGCCACTTGCCGATCGAATGAAAACTTGGTGAACTACAATCACCAGCAAGTTACTTTTATCTCCAAATTGGCATCCATATGACGTATTGCGACGTATTATGCCGATTGCAAGGTGTCTGATCATAGTTGCCATTGGCTATACAACTTTGTCTCATGCAGATCTCCAGGTACAACATGGATTTACGAAAAATATTCAACCTATATCCTGATACCCTGGTTTGGCTCGAACACGATTGCATCTACAAAGCCTTTTTATACTGATGCATGGTTGCAGACTCGTTGCCTAAAGAATAACTATCTCCTCAACAGCATGCTGTAGAACATGCCGGGAAGTTTATTGTGATATTTTATACACGGTTTGCTACCAACACGGCCTCTACCATCATAGCTCGTGTGGTCTCTTTTATAGAATTTACATTCATGCCATGGTCAATATTCTTTTGTGGTTTTCTGGTCATAGCTACATGGCATCATTCTCAGTATCATTTTAATCTTTTGACTATTTGTTTTAATCCTAGCTCCACATTCCCTTTTTTGGGCGGCTCCGGGGGAATTCTGAAAGAGGAAGGGACAAATTACTTACAACTAAGGTTATATAAAATCATGAATAAAACAAAAACGAAACACAATATGAGTTGCAGTTGTAAAAATCAATTGTTTCATAAATGAAATATAATAAGCTCTAGTTTACTAATAACATTCTAGATATTTTAGCTCTTTTAGAGCTTTGTACAGCTAACTAGATTTAATTAAAACTCTTATAGAACTCTCCTAAATGATTCATTAGTTACAACACCTAAATTTTTTCAATGAAACTCATACATATCTTTTTTCAATAGCTTTGTATATGTCACTCAATTATCTTTTGATTTACAAGATTTCAAGTAGATTTTTTTATTGTTTACAATCTCTTTAATAAAATGATATCTCATATCAATATGGTTGTTTTTTTTATGAAAGACATGGTTCTTTGACAGAGCTATTATTGAGTAATTGTCACAATACATTGGAGTAGGTCTCTTTTGAAGATCACCCAATACTCTATATAATCAAATTGCTTGACAAACCCCCGTTGTTGCTACTACATAATCAACTTCAACTAATGAGATTGTTACAATGGGATGCTTTTTGGATGCCCATGAAATCACATGAGGATATGCAATATCATTGTGAATATATCCAATCAAAAAATCATTACTAGTGTTGGAATATAATATAATTATTTTTCCAACTTGCCAATGTGAATCTTTTGGAGACTCCATCAACCTGGAAATCAAACCAACATCATAGATAATGTTTTCCGTAGTGTTAGTGAAGTATAGGAGATTTCCAACGAATCTCTTGAATAGAGTTGAATCTACATTGGGTCCCATATCCTCTTTGCTGAGATTTTTATTTGTAATTGGAGTTGGTGTTGGTTTTCAATTCATAATCTTGATACTCTTCAACACATGGATGCCATAGATTGCTTGAAACACAAAAAATATTGAATGTGATTGGAGAACTTCAATAACAAGGATTGGAGAACTTCAATAACAAGGAAATACCTCATTCCTCCCAAATCTTCATTTCAAATTAGTGTTTCATGGGAAGATGATATCATCAAAATATTAAGACATTGCGAAGACTTGTGCACTTCTTCATAGCTATAGAGCTAGTTGGTGAGTGTGTTCAAATGAGACACCACCCTCACATATAAATACAATTTGTGAGATGGGGCTAGGGTTGTAGCTCTTCACTTGGTGGAGTTGACTTCTCCTAGAAGTGGCTAAAACCACTTTACAATTACTAGGGGCAGATTTTCCAAACATCAACATAAAATACATGTTGACCAATCCACGAAAGGGGATTTGATCTTATACAAGACCCCACTTGATCAATCCACAAAAGAGGATTTGATCTATACAATAATGGCTCAAATATAAATAGAATATTCTTGAAGTTACAATAATTCAATAGTTTTAAGTTTTCATTACTATCTTATGTTAGCTAGACTTGGTTACATCTTTCTAATTGATACTAACGTTTGTAGCTCAATCCAACCACTATGGTTACTCTTTAACATTTACCTAATCATATTAAGAAATTAGTGTAAAACCATATAATTACCACTTTTAATGATTAACATAGATTAATATCTATGCAAGCTACTTTTGAATTTGGTGGGACTTAATGTGCTAATTAAAAAAATTTTGGAGAGTGATGTTTTCACTGTGCTAATTAGAGTTTTTTTTTAACTATGTGGGAGTTTTACCAAAAGTAAGCCTTTGGGCGTTCACCAGTGGTGATTTAGTGTATACTAAGAAAACAAAACACTATGGTTTTGGATTCTCTTCGTTGCCTTCTTCTCACTTGCATTAGCTACACAACTACTTTCAACTCCTCAAGAGCGACCCGTGACATTCTTCTTCCGTTGATTTTCGTTGGGTGGTATCCTTAAGTGTGGGGAGACCTGCACAACTACTTTCAACACCTCAAGAGCTACCCATGCCATTCCTCTTCCGTTGATTTTCGTTGGGTAGTATCCTTAAGCGTGGGACCTGAAACTCTCCAAGATCTGTTCTCTCTTATATGGTGAGAAGTCGTTAGAGTAGCTCGACCGCCATTGTTTCCTTCAAACTCTAACCTACGGTATCCACCTCATGAACCATTACCTTCCAACTAGAGCATTTATCTCTTTGAATGTATCATTGCGTCAGCACGTTAAAACTTTTAGGGTTTTCCGTAGCAGTTGAAGTTAACACCTCTCTAAAGTTCGATATAGAGCTCCGGAGGACCTAAGTCACGCCCATATACAATCCTTATCTCATGGGTGATTTGTCTCATCTTCGTGACCGGATGATATGAGAGCGATGGGTCCTCTTTAATGTTAACGGTGGGATTTATGACATACAGCAGCACCATCTTCCATGATCTTCTGCCTTTTGGGGTTTTCCAGAAACCCTAGATGCTGAGCCACTTGCCGATCGAATGAGAACTTGGTGAACTACAATCACCAACAACATACTTTTATCTCCAAATCGGCACCCATATGACGTATTGCGACGTATTACGCCGATTGCAAGGTGTCCTGTTCGTAGCTGCCATTGGCTATACAACTTTGTCTCATGCAGATCTCCAGGTACATCATGGATTTACTCAACCTATGTCCTCATACCCTGGTTTGGCTTGAACACGATTGCATCTACAAAGCCTTTTTCTACTGATGCATGGTTGCAGACTCGTTGCCTAAAGAATAAGTATCTCCTCAACAACATGCCGTAGCACATGCCGGGAAGTTTATTGTGATATTTTATACATGGTTTGCTACCAACACGGCCTCTACCATTGTAGCTCGTGTGGTCTCTTTCATAGAATTTGCATTCATGCCATGGTCAGTATTCTTTTGTGGTTTTCTGGTCATAGCTACATTGCATCATTCTCAGTATCATTTTAATCTTTTGACTATTTGTTTTAACCCTAGCTCCACATTCCCTTTTTTGGGCGGCTTCGGGGGAGTTCTGAAGGAGGAAGGGACAAATTACTTACAACTAAGGTTGTATAAAATCATGAAAAAAACAAAAACGAAACACAATATGAGTTGCAATTGTAAAAATCAATTGTTTCATAAATGAAATATAATAAGCTCTAGTTTACTAATAACAAGTCTAGACATTTTAGCTCTTTTAGAGCTTTGTATAGCTAACTAGATTTAATTGAAACTCTTATAAAACTCTCCAAAATGATTCATTAGTTATAGCACCTAAATTTTGTCTATGCAATTCATATATATCTTTTTTCAATGGCTTTGTATGTCACTCAATTATCTTTTGATTTACAAGATTTCAAATAGATTTCCTTATTGTTTACAACCTCTCTAATAAAATGATATCTAGTATCAATTTAGTTGGCTTTTTTTATAAAAGGCATGGTTCTTTGACAAAGCTATTATTGAGTAATTGTCACAATGCATTGGAGTTGGTCACTTTTGAAGATCACCCAATACTCTACATAATCAAATTACTTGACAAGCCCCCGTTGTTGCTACTACATAATCAACTTCAACTAATGAGATTGTCATAATGAGATGTTTTTTGGAAGCCCATGAAATCACAAAAATCATTACTAGTGTTGGAACGTGGAAATCAAACCAACATCATACATAATGTTTGGGGTAGTGTTAATGAGGTACAAGAGATTTCCAACAAATCTCTTGAATAGACTTAGATCTACATTGGGTCCCATATCCTCTTTGCTGAGCTTTTTCTTTTTAATTAGAGTTGGTGTTGGTTTTCAATTCATAATCTTCATACTCTTCAACACATGGATGCCATACATTGCTTGAAACAAAAAAAATATGGAATCTGATTGGAGAACTTCAATAACAAGGAAATACCTTATTAGTCCCAAATCTATCATTTCAAATTACATGGATGTCATACATTGCTTGAAACACAAAAAATATGGAATCTGATTGGAGAACTTCAATAACAAGGAAATACCTTATTAGTCCCAAATCTATCATTTCAAATTCGTGTTTCATGGCTTATTTAAACTTGTCCACTCACATATTTTCTGTGAAGATGATAACAACAAAATATTAAAAAACAATCAATATTTAATCTTTCATATTGACATTTTGATTAAATGTGGGATCAATATTTCTTTTTCTAAATACTCTACATCAAATATAAATCAATGATGCTATACCAAGCTCTTGGATATTTCTTATTTCTTAATGCTTTTTTCACATATCCTCATGTGTGTCTCCTCTACATATACTTCCACTTCTAAAATACCTTTTAAGAATGTTGACTTTACATCCATTTGATAAACTTGTTTTGAGGTATTGTTGCTCCAACAAATATAGTATTATCTATGCTTCCATCCCATGTTTCATCTTATTTGAATTCAACATCCCTACTATGTATCACCTTATCTATCACTAGTTTATATAATTTATATGCCTTGGACTAATCATTGTACCCAAGAAAGATGCATTTTTCACTTGTGTACTATATCTTCCTCCTCAACTCTTTAGGAACATGAACATATGCCACATAACCACAAACTCCAAAGTGTGCTACACTTCAACTCGTACATGTCCATTCTTCTTGTGTAACTTTTTTCTTCAAACTTTTAGAAGGTTCAAAACATAAACAATGGAAGATATTGCTTCTCCACAAAAATCATTTCACAAATGTTTTCCTTTCACCATGGTTCTATCCATATCCATAATGGTTATGTTTTTCCCTTCATCTATGAGGTGTATACCTTGTTGTAAAGTGTCTTTTAATCCCTTGCATCTAAATCATGAAAACATTTGAATCGTATTCACCTCTTATGTATGATATTAACACTTTAATCTAATGACCGTTTTTCTTCTCCACCATTGCCTTGAATGGTCAAGGCTTGTCAAAAAAAATGGTTTTCTTTGCAATAAAGTACACCCAAGTATTTTTGTTGTAATCATATATGAAAGTTAGGAAGTAGTAACTCCCTCCTAGTGACTTGGTCTGCATTGGACCACATATATTTGTATGAACCAACTCCAATGGTGCCTTTACACTCCTGTAGCAAAACTCTCTATGTGATTTTTGACCAAAATGCATCTCTCACATGAACTAGTTGGCTCTTGAATGCGAGGGAAACCTTCAACCATGTTTTTGTGCGGCAATAGTTTTAGACCTCGAAAATGTAGATGACCAAATTTGAAATGCCACAAGCTAAAATCATCCAAACATGTTTCCTTTTGGGAAAATGAAGCTTCATGTCTATCATAAATAATATAAAGCTGTTATATTCTATTCTTTGCCATCTTCACCCTAGAAATCAATATCTTACTAGGAGGTTTCTCATGTATGAAATAATCATTTCCCTTAAATATTACATTATACCTTTTTTTAGTAAGTTGACCAACATAGATTATGTTTCAAACCTCCAATATAGTAAACATCTTATATGTGCCTTTGTTGCCTATGCTTGTTTTTTCCTGTAACTTTTAGAATGTTTTCTAACCCCAACTTGACATCAGTCACTAAATCATCCATATTTGTAATTAAGATTTTGTCTCTTGTCATGTTTACTACACCCACTATCTATAATAATAACTTTTTTCCCATAACTTTTAGATTGTTTTCTAACCCCAACTTGACATTAGTCACTAAATCATTAAGATTTGTAATTAAGCTTTTATCTCTTGTCATGTGTTTACTACACCCACTATCTATAATCCAAATATTAGTAGAAGTATCTGAAGAGAGACATTACAAGTAAAGAACAACAATTCTTCATAGTTATGTTAGAATAATTTTCATGATGTCTACTAAGGTTAGCATTCTTCTTCCTACATTCATGTGCATAATGACCTAACATGTTATAATAAAAACATTTAAATTTGGATTTGCCATGCCTTCTATTTGTATGTGAGCTTATGTTGCTACTCCTCCTTAAGCTACGAGGATTTAGATCTTGTCTCCTTTCTTTTTAAAAAATATCTCTTTGGTTGTTCTATTGCTACTTCCCCGACCCCCTAACCTTGATCCTCCTTTTCCTCTTGAGATAGAAATCTCAGATATGAATGCATTTTCCAAAGAATCATCATATATGACCATTCTACATTCATGGGATAACAAGGATCCCAACAACCCATCTACCATAGTTTTGTCAAGTCCTTCGTCTCTTCAATGGCTACAACCACTCCATCAAAGTTCTTAAGCAAGGCTCTAACAACCTTCTCTACCACTTTATGATCTTAAAACTTTTCACCATTTATCCTTAATTGATTTACAATGTTCATGGCTTGGGTTATGCAATGGTCTACGATTTTGTTCATATTTAGATTCTATAAATTCATTCGTAATGTTGCAATTTGATTATTTTTACCTTAGTAATTCCCTAATAGTTTGTCTCTAGCTGCTAAGATTTTGGGGAAGATAGTTTCATCCAAGCCATTTTGGATGAGATAGAGTTCTTTTGCATCATTTTTCCTACTATCTTTAAAATGATATTTTTTAACATTTTTCAAAACTTGCTTCGCTCCCAAACATAAAATGTATTAAAAATCTCAAACATCTTCAGAATGTAAAAATGTCCTATTTTGATTGTCGTAACTTTATAATTTTTAGATTCGTTGAAGTCATGTTTTTTTTAATACCTCTAAACAATATGCTATATTTTTTTTGTAACTTCTATTCTCGACTTTTATGAAGAAACCTCAAAATAGTATACTCCACGACTTCCCTTCATGGAATGAAACCCTTGGCGGCTTGCGGCTTCTTCACCTTGGGTGCTCATGATGTATACTCCACGACTTACCTTCTATGGGATGAAACCCTTGACGGCTTGAGACTTCGTCACCTTGGGTGCTCCGTCTTGGAACCTATTAAAAAATGCTTCACACAAACCCCACGAAAATCTTCTTGCAGTGTGATTCAAACCTTAGACCAGTGGGACAATGAATTTGGGTGGTTGAAATATAGTCGAATGGGGCCTCTTGAGATGAGCAACCTCATGGTTTTCAAAGACGACAGCGGCTCTCCAACTTTCTTTTCCAATCCAAGATGGCTCTCAAACCCTCGATCCACGATTTCTTTCTATCTCTTATTGATTTATGGCCTCCTCACGGATTTTTCTATGATGTATGGTTTATTTTTCCTTCAATCGGCTGCCTCATTTCTAGCTATGATACAAATTTAAAGGAGGAAGGGCCGAATTACTTATAGCTATGGCTAAATAAACTCATGCACAAAACAAAAACTAAACGAAAAATGAGATGCTAGTGTAAAACTCAACACTTACAATGCTTAAAAACGGGATATAAATACAAACTAGTTTACTAACAATAGATCTTAACATCTAACATCTAAACTAGATATTTTTATAACTAATTGAATCTAACTGAAACTCTTCTAGAACTCTGTAAAATTATTGGGAGTAATAATATTCTAACAAATTAGCCCTGAAAATCTAAGGACCCTACCTCTCACTCACCATAGGGAGATATCATCTTTGTCTCTCACCCATTACTCTCAAGGCATATATTCTCCTTCTTTGTCAGAATTTTGTATAAAATTAGTTAACGTGCCCACTTATAAGGAGACATGGCCCTGGGTTTCTATTGTTGTATATTTTATGATCCCACTTGCAAAGAGCCATTGGCGATGCATGTACATGAATTATAACTTGTATTTGGTTTGGGAAAACTCCAAAATGCCAACCATAACCTTTTGTTGAAAGACGATCCCGTCTATTCGTTGTCTTTAGTATGTAGTGCGGGATCAATCTATTAACCTTGATTTGCATGCAACGCAGACTTGACTCAAATCATTGTTTATAATGGCTCCATCTTTCCATTTGACATGATCCCACAATAGATCCAAAGAGCACCCTGATCCCATGAGTATAAATTCAAGATATGAAAGAAACATGAAAAACAAGGATGGGATAATCTAGGAGAGTCAAGGACGGAGAGAAACTCGGAGAAGGATGAGAAACATATTAATTCGAAAATGGACTTCAATTAAAAAAAATTAGAATCAAAGTTTTCCTCGACTATTCTCCAATCTCTTGGGAATAAGAATTTTTTACATAATATAAAAAATATAATGAAGATAATTCCTTCCATGCGAAAAAACTCCTTGAATTGCAGAGTACTCTATCGTCAAGGACACAAAAGTTTGTTTCATCTCTGACGCAGTTGTCAAGATGTAATCTATGGATTGGGATATGGATTTTTCCTTGAGACTAGAAGGGAAGTCAATAGTGACTTCCAAGATTGATCTAACAGAACAAGCATGTTGCAGATAATTGTGTAAAGATGTACAAATCCTTATTATTGTCCATAGGATTCTCCCAACAATAGGGAGAGGACTATGATGAGACATTTGCTCCAATAATCAAAGAAATAGTTTCAGTGTTCGTGAAGACAGCTAGAACAACCATGATTCTAATACAATATGTAATTTAGAGGGAGCAGTACATGTATTTCAGATTGAGTTTCCTCCATGAAAGAATAAAATATAACTTCAGTTTCATATGAAGTTGTTTCCATGATAGAATAGAGGAACTACTCTCAGAGTTCAACAACTACACTAAGAATAGAGTAGTCATTCTCAGATTCAGAAAAAGCAAATGCAGATGTAGATTCCTCGTTCCAGAAGTAACAGTTGCAGAAAACATAGAGGACATACTCTGAAGCAGTGAAATGAATAGTTATTTATAGAAAGCACATAGAACCAACACATGATTATACATATTGAGTTGTAACTGAGAAAGTGTATCGGGTTGTTACAATTTGATGTGAAAATTTGGTTTCAAAGTACAAGACAAGAAGACTCATGTCTAGAAGTTGAAGAAGGTTATGTATCGTCTGAAGCAAGCTCCAAGAGCTTGGTATGGTAGGATTCATATTTTTCTGATGAGCTTGGGCTTTACCAAGACTAAAGTTGATCCCAATATTTACTTCAAGATTGAGAATGATGGACCAGTTATATTGTTTCTATATGTGGACGACTTATTCTTGAAACATGAAGAAAATCTCATCACATATTGTAAGAAGAAGTTTTCCACTGAATTTCAAATTAACGATCTAGTCCCGATTCACTATTTCTTAGGTCTTGAAGTATGGTAGAGCTCAAAAGAGATTTTTATTAATCAAGAAAAGTATGGTAGAACTCAGATGATGATTATGTTACTCCAACTCTGTGTTGCAGATCACGATGATGTTCAATTTCTACTGATGTTGATGACGATGTCCCCTCCTATTGATGATATATTGAGTTGAGTCAATTGTTAATAATGTTGTGAGTAGAATACCCTTTTTGTTAAGGGGGACTGTTGAATTATTGTAACTTGAAAGAATATTCTACTTATATTTGAGTCATTATTGTATAGATCAAATCTTTTTTTTTCGGATTGATCAATTCGGGTCTTGTATAAGATCAAATCCCCTTGTATGGATTGGTCAACATGTATTATTATGGTGGTATTTGTAAAGTTTGACCCTATTAATTGTAAAGTGGTTTTAGCCACTTCTAGGAGAAGTCGGCTCCACCAAGTGAAGATTCACAACCCTAGCCCCACCTTACAACTTGTATTTATATGTGAGGATGGTGTCTCATTTGAACACACTCACCAACTAACCACCAACTAACTTTGCAGCTATGACAAAGTGTGCAATTCTTGGAGGAACTACTACTACAACTAAGTGTGACATCAAGGAGGTTTCTTGGTCTGTGTCTTAGTATTACTTGGTTAAGTGGTTTGCTACTCTTCCTAGTAAAAGAGTAGAGGAGGATATTCTATTTGTTTTTTAGTATATCTATATTGAAAAAGTATTTATTCATTTTTCTCCTCTATAAAAGTTTCCCAAAATAATCTGTATGTCTCTATTGTTTATGTGATTACCTCTCTTTCATAAATCTTATTTATGCAACTAATATGCTAAATAATTATAATAATAAAAAAAAACCTTAATGATAGATTTATAAGTAAAAATATTTAAAAAACCAAGTGTTTATGTTTTTCACTAGCCAAACATATTTTTTATAGGTAAATAAAGTTAATAGTATAACTACCTAAAGCAATGTGAAGTATGAATGACTAATTAATTAAGTGCACAAAGTTTGAGAGATGAAATCTATAATAAAATATGGAACTAAATGAATCTTGAGATCTCGAGAATTGCGTTCATGGACATGTGCACCATTGGTGTGGTCTCTCCTTAGGAGTTGGAGATGTGTATTGTTGGTCTGCTCTATTATCGGGAGTGAGAGATGTGCACCATTGGTGTGGTATCTTATGGGGAGTTGTGACCTGGTGATCCATATCAGAAATTTACATTACATTAAATATATTTTTATTTTATTTATGTTCAAATTTTTTAAATATTTTCCAATTTTTTTATGAAAGTTATTTTAAAATCATATCTATTTTCTAATTAATAAACATATTTAAATTAATAATTGTTTTTAAATTATGTTCCAATAGAACAATGTGGTTATCATCAACATTATTTGTAAAAAAAAAAAAAATCTTTTAAACGGTTATTTCTTTTTCACAATTTTTAATCACATCGATTAAAACATAGGAATGTCACCAACTAATTTGTATCTTGTAATTATTTCAAGTCTACAAATTTTATAATTTAATATAACGGTTAATCTAATGGTATGGAGGTTATTCTAGAATCACGACATCTCTATATTTCAATGGACACCAATATGATTCGTTATGAATTATAAACATAATTTCATATTTTGAAGTGTTAGATTAAACTTCTCCTTCATGATTTGTAATGGAATCCGCTAAACGGATGCACATCGCTAGATACATCTCTTTTATGTATCGAGTAGGTATATCAATTCTCTCACTTTTGTGATAAACGTTTAAAAAATATATGATATGTGCCTTAATGTTATTATTAAATATTTTATATTGTGACGTTAATTTTAGGGTTAGTATAATGTTTATAGAATTATTTGATTGTTAAAACTTTTATATAGGTCTTATTATTCACCCATCTCTACAACATCGAATGATCTAGGCCACTGGGACTTAGAGAAATATCCACCCATCTCTACAACATCAAATGATCTAGGTAACTGGACTTAGACAAATACAACATCGAATGATCTAGGCAACTAGACTTAGAGAAATACATTGAACTAGGATTTTTTTATTAATGAATTCAACAAAAATATTTTACTCTTTTTACTTTTGATCTTCTAATCTTGTGGATGTAACAAATTGAATTTTAATAGAGGAATTGTTCATCATTACATTGCATTCAGTAAATGTAGTGCTTGTATAAGCCAATTCTTCCCTCTAATGAAGGAAAATGTTTGAATTATTGTCATTGATGTCGAAGGATTAATCAAGTCATTACTGTCATATTATGAAATTACAATACACACAACATTTGCAATATATATATATATATATATATATATATATATATATATATATATATACGTTTACAAGTAAAAAGGGGTGCATGTTAAAAAGGAAAAAAGTTAAGATGTATAAAAAGAGAAAGTAAGTGTATGGAAAATGGATTAGCAAAAAATGAACCATGAAAACAGTTTTAGGTCGTCTTGTAATTTTCATGATAACTTATTTTTTTAGGAAGTTCCAAACCCTACAATTTGGAAGAGAATGAAGAGAGACCTTGGTGTGTGTTGGATAGGAATTGTGGTTAAGGTTTGGTATCTTCCCTAGAATAAGTAAAAGAACAAAATATAGTTAGAAGATAGACCAGAGCGCGTGACAAGGGAAGAATTTAAGGATTCAAAGTTGTTGTACAACTGAGAGGGGGGGGGGTGAATCAGTTGTTACCGAGCTTAAACAATTATGCTTATTTTAAACTCTTTGTAGAGCACTGAATGAAAATCACAATAATGCATGGAAGTAAGCAATAAAACATTCAACATCATTCACACATATGAAATATACAGAGACAGATATTTCCTGAGGAAACCCATAAAGGGTAAAAACCACTTCTTCTTTATATGATAAGTAATATTTACATTCTATACATTATCATACTTATGAGCACCAACTCATAATGAGGCTACAACCTCTGTTTTTCAAGATGCAACTTGCTGAGAGCACCAACTCTCTGTTTTCTCTAGCACCTACTATAAGGAAGCACCAACTCCCTAGTTTCTCTAGCACCCACTAGAAGGAAGCACCAATTCCCTGGTTTCTCTAGCATCCACTAGAAGGAAGCACCAACTCCCTGGTTTCTCTAGCACCCACTAGAAGGAAGTAACAACTCCCTAAGTGTTCCAACACCAAATGGATGGAAGCACCAACTTCCAGTCACACAATCACCAACCTGTATAACAGAGAACAATAGTTCTCCCATGCACCACCATGCCACCCTGCTTTCTCTGGCTTCAACCATATGGAAGCTACAACTCCCTGTGTTCAAACACCCACTTGAACCTCTGAGGACAACAGTCCTCCCTAGCACCTCCCTACCACCCTGAAATGTTAATCTTTTCTACTGAAACTTATTACAATGATATAATGTTCATCAATGGATTACCAGTCTCATCACTGTTCTGCTACACTGCTCTGCTCTCCTGTATCAGTGTCTCTCTGCTTGCATCTTATTGTGCTTTCTAATCTTCTTCTCTTCTCTACAAGTGCACCTCAACCTTATTTTACTGTCTCAGCTATGCATCTTTGTTCTTTGCTTTGACCGCGCTTTATGCTCTGTGTCTTCTTTTGATTTTTTGAATTACGCCTCTTCTGTGTATTTCAGCTCCTGCCCACATCATCCATTTCCCCATGTGTGATTCCCCTCTACAACAGCTCCCACCTCTTCTTTGTTCTACATTCTTATAGTCTCTGTGCACCTTGTGCATCCTGTTGGACAATTCAATTGCTTAAATTTCTTTCATTTAATTATCAACCAGGGATGCTCATAAGCTTGTGACGATGCCAACAAAATATATGCAGGAGTGGGCATCTAACTCTAATATAAGAAAATTCAATCAAATCCTAACTCTTTCATTCCACTTAATAAGACTTAGTTGTTGTAGGAAACAAAACACTAGCTCCCTTACAGGAGGTCCTCTCATGATGTTTCACAAAACCTATCAACAATAAAGATCATCAAGTAAACACTCATGCATTGAAAATAAATACACTTAAAAGGGTTAGAAAGGCTTAGTTGTTGTAGGCATGAAAACAATAGCTCCCTTATAGGAGGCCTTCTCGTAATGTTTCAAATAACCTATCAACAATCAAGATCATCAAATAATTATAATAAAAACAATAAAGCATACAAACCTATTCAAAGCATTAGAACAAGAAGAAAATGCTACTATGATCTATTTGGAGTGAGCTTAATTCTCCCAAGAACAACATAACACATAAACTAAAAAATTCTAAATCTAAACTAGAGAATGGAAACTGATGTGAAAATAAATCTTGATTCTTAATTAATCATAAGTTGGACACAATGCTCCAAGAGTCTTCCCTTTGAAATGGAGGAGGCACTCCTATTTATACAAAAATTTAAGATAACTTAGATCCACAAGTCTCTCCTAGATCCACAAATGTCTCATTTGGTTACAACCATGTGCTCACACCTATTAAGTGATATCTCTACAAATCCTCTCACAAATATTTCTTTCATGATTAATCTCCATCCAATATACTTGAGTAGATATCCAAATCTTCATCAAATCTTCAAAGGGTTGAAAAGGAAATTCGAATTTGAGGCTTGATGGTCAAATTTGACTTGGTTGGAGTCTTCAAATACACCTGTAAACATCATGAAACTCATCCCACTTTCATATATAAGTGTAAACATGTCATTTTTCCAATATTTAATCATAAATTCACTCAAAAACACTAAAATAGATGCATTGGAAAGTAATATGTCTAAAACCCATGTAATCATGAAAATGGTTTAATGTAAGGGTATGGGAAAGCAAAATATGGTTAAAAGTGAAGTGAAAGGTTGGTAAAAAGATGGTACTTTAGCGACCCAACACATCCAATATGCACAATGATTCTACATGCTCTTCATGTCGAGTGCTCTGCCTGATCATCATTGCAACTCTTCAACTTCTCTAACTATTGAACCCATGTATCCATAATCACTGGGTGTTATGCTAAGATTCCTTAGCCTGTCTAGGAATCGAGACTCTTCATCTTCTCTGTCACGGTCGAGCTCATCCTATATGTTGTAGTTATAGGCTTCAACGCTCTTCCATCTGTCAATCACCTCATGAATATTCTTCATTCCACTGGAATATTCCTTGAGACTCTTCATCTTCTCTGGTGATCACCCTGAAGTCTCTTCCAGTCCTCTAGCAGAAACAATCAGTCGTTTCTAGCAGTTACACTGTGAACCTCCAAAAACTACATCAGCAACTGAATCACCACTGATTAATTAACTGTGAAGAGCAACAGTAGCCCTTCGATCATATTTCTGAAAAACCTGCATCGTTGGATCATAAATGATGGGTCTTGCGCTTATTTCACCATTTCCCAATTCGAAATTTCGGCATTTCAGCATTCTTGTGGTGAGGCATCTCATCTCTCCAAGTCGTGATCTCCAAAATGAATATTAGCTTCATGCTACCTCCTCCCTTGAGCCTTCATCGATGTGACCATAGGTTATGACCAGGGGCCAATTCTGAACACGCATTTTCAAATTCGTGTTTCAGGGATTCTGTGATGAGTCGTCTCAACTCTCCATGTCCCAACCTCTGAAATGGAGCTTGTCTCTTCGAGATCTTCTCTACAACTCTTCGACAATGCGACCACTGGTGGTGACCAAGTGCTTATCCATACATCACTTTTTCAATTTCGCATTTCGGCACTTCGGGACTCCTATGATGAAGAGTCTCGACTCTTCACTCCTCCAACTCTCGGTATCCAAAACTCTAGTCAATGTGCCTGTTTTGGGATTTTTGGTGTTTCGCATTTCCGCACTTCGGGACTCTTATGATGAAGAGTCTTGAATCGTGACTCCTCCAACTCCCGGTATCCGAAACGCCGGTTGATGTGCTTGTTTCGGGATTTTTGACATTTTTTAATTCGACACTTTGAGACTCCTGTGATGAACAGTCTTGACTCTTGACTCCTCCAACTCCCGGTATGTGAAACTCCAGTTGATGTGCCTGTTTCAGGACTTTTGGCGTTTCACATTTCATCACTTCAGGACTCATGTGATGAAGAGTCTCGACTCTTGACTCCTCCAACTCTCGATATCCAGAACTCTAAAATGGATTCTTTGTTTCTGATACCCGAACTGGAATTTAGCTTATGATCTTGCCATGCGATCATCGTTGTGCTACTAGTCATGATCTTTGCCATCAATGACAAACACACATACTCTGCACTTTGCATCCACCTCTGCACTATCTCTTCTGGTTTTCACGAGATTTCTCTGTTGCGTCTTCCAAAAATACTTTTGGTGCTCCCCTGGCACATTATACATGTATTGATGCCATAATCGTTGTTGTACTTGCCATAAATGACAAGCATACGCTACATGTAAAACATGCCAACAATCTCCCCCTTGGAATTGATGGAAACAAAGGCACCCAAACCTATTCTTTTCTCCCCCTTTGACATCAATGTCAAAGAAAACACGCTCCCCCTGAGTTGTTGCAGTATTTTTTGGAGGTATCAGATATTCAATCAATACAACCTCCCCGTAACATGATGGACTCTCTTAGGTGTGAGACGGGATGACACCTAGCTTCTTTCGGAGATATTCAAATGGTGTCTTGGATAGGAGTTTAGTAAATATGTTTTCAATTTGTTCCGCGGTTGGAATGTAATGGACCTGAACAATCTGATTGGTGACCTTCTCTCTCAAAAAATTGTATTTTATGGGAATATGCTTGGTCTTGGAGTGGAATATAGGATTCTTGGACACACTGATGGCACTAGTGTTATCACAATGAATTGGGTTCGGTGCAACGTATTTTACCTCCAAGTCTACAAGTGTCTAAATCATCCATAATACCTGAGTGCAACAGGTAGCAAAAGCAATGTACTCTGCCTCTGTAGTTGATAAAGAAATGGAACCTTTCTTTTTACTCAACCATGCTACTAGAGAATCTCCTAAGAAGAACACACCTCCACTCATGCTTTTCCTTTCATCCATGCAGTTAGCCCAATTAGCATCTGAGTATACTGATAATTAAAAATTCAGATTCTTAGGATACCATGGGCCATAGTTCATTATTTCTTTCAAATATCTGAATATCCTTTTCATAGCTAGTAAGTGACTCTATTTAGGTGCAGACTAATATCTTCCTACCATTCCAACAACATGCCTTATGTCTAGGTGAGATGTTGTGATGTACAGCAGGTTGCCTATCATTGACCTATATGGAATTTGATCATCATCAGGTGAGTCATCATCCTTGCTTAATTTGCATCCAATAACCATAGGTGTGCCCACAGATTTAGAATCTTCCATTTGAAACCTTTTCAACATTTCTCTTAGATATTTTTCTTGAGAAATGAACATCCCTTCAGACCTCTGAGTAATTTGTAGACCAAGAAAAAATGCCAGTTCACCTATCATAGACTTTTGAAACTCAGACTCCATGGCAGAAGCAATTCATTGTACCAATGAATCCTTATTACATCCAAAGATGATGTCATCTACATAGACCAACACGATTAGTAAATCATTATCCTCTATTTTGATATATAGATTGTTGTCAATTGTTCCTCTCTTGAACCCTTTGTCTTTGAGATACGTATCCAGTTTCTGATACCAGGCATGAGGGGCTTGTTTTAACCCATATAAATCTTTCTTCAGCTTTCATACAAGTCAGGTTTATCAGATAGTTCAAAAACCTTTGATTGTTCCATATAGACTTCTTCATTTAAATCTCCATTTAGAAAAGCTAACTTCACATCCATTTGATAGACTTGAAACCTTTTATGACAAGCATAGGCAAGAAATATCCTGATAGCTTCTAATCTTGCTATGGGCACAAATGTTTCATCAAAATCCAGTCCTTCTACTTGAGCATAGCCTTTACAGACCAATCTTGCTTTGTTCCTGGCAACTTGTCCCTGCTCATTCAACTTATTCTTAAAGATCCATTTGGAACCAATGATATTTTTACCTTCAGGTCTATGAACCATCTCCCACGTATTGTTTTTATCAATCTGATCAAGTTCATCATTCATTTCTTTAACCCAATGGTAATCTTTTCTAGCTTCATTAAAATTCTTGGGTTCCAACATGGATATGAAATCTATATGTGATTGTTCGGTGTTTTTTATTATCTTTCCTGGTTTGTACACCTTTGTCTTTTTCACCAATTATCTGACTTGTAGAATGATTCTTTTGAGTGATTCTGGAGGAGGAATTTGAAGTTGTTTGTTGATTTGAGTCTATCTGAGTATCTATGTCTTCATCTGAATTAGAGGCTTCATTTTTTTATTCTTGTACCTATTCATCTTTAGCTTCAGCAGTTTCCTCTGTAGAAGACTCGTTATTGTACACCTCTCTTGCTGGGATTCCTTCATCAACTTTTACGTCAATACAGTCAACCATTTTATTTAGCCTCTTATTATAGCATCTGTGTACTTTACTGTTTGTATCATACCCTAAGAAGATACCTTCATCAACCCTGTCATCATATTTTCCAAGTTTCTCATCATTATTCTTTATGTAACATTTACTCTCAAATACTTTGAAGTGTTTGATTGAAGCAGGTCTCCCATATCACAGTTGATAACATGTCTTGTCACTTTGTGGTCTGTGGTGGGATTTGTTAAGAACATGGACTACTGTCTGTATTTCTTCTACCCAGTAGGTTTGACCAATGTTCTTCTCATTCATCATTGACCTGGCCATTTGTTGCATTTTTCTATTTTTCCTCTGAACTACTCCATTTTGTTGTGGATTTCTTGGGATTGTGTATTCTCTCTTGATCCCATGCTTATCATAGAATTCCTTGAAATCACTTGACATAAATTCTCCTCCTCTGTTTTATCTTACTTCCTTTAACCTCTTGCCGGTTTGATTCTCAATTAAAGCCTTAAATTTTTTAAACTTCTCAAATGCTTCAGCTTTTTCCTTGAGAAAGGAAACCCAAGTAATTCTGGAGTAATCATCAATAATCAACATGAAGTTGTTTTCTTTCCCTATGCCTTCCTATCTTGATGGTCCACATAAATCCATATGAACTAGCTGGAGTGGTTTCTCTGTTGAGGTAGAGGTCTTGGACTTAAACCGTGTCCTAGTTAGCTTTCCTACTTGGCAGGGTTTACACATAGAATCTTGGGGCTTTGATATTCTTGAAAGATCTTTTACTGCCTCAATATTTTTAATCTTTATTAAGTGGTCAAAGTTTATATGTCCAAGTCTCCTATCCCATAACCATCTTTCATCATGTTTGCTTAGATGACACTCTTCTCTATCTTCTTTCAGCACATATACATTATTTTCTACCCTTATGCCTTTGGCCACCACTTGTCCTGAGTTTATAGACTTTATCTTGTAGTCCTTGGACATGAACATCACTTCACATCCTCTATCACACATTTGAATTACACTGAGCATATTATGTTTCATCCCATCTACAAGCAGAACATCTTGGGATTTTCCTTTTCCATTACTTAAACTCACCATCCCTTTACCTGTTATTTTACCTAGAGCATCATTTCCAAAGGTTACTTTTCCTGATTTTATTTCACTTAGAGATAAAAAATTACCTTTGTCTCCCATCATATGTTTGGAGAATCCATTGTCTATATATCAAGGGTTCGTTTTTCTTTGAGCTGACAACACTAATCCACACTTGTCACTTTCTTTCTTCTTCCAAACCTTGACATTTTCAGCAGGGTAATTCAAATTTGGTTCATAGTTCCTTAAGTGACAGTTAACATATTTATGTCCATAGTTATGACAGATGTAACATTTTGGTTCATCGAATAAAGGATCATAACGATTTTTATGCTTAACCTGTGTCCTTTTCCCATCCATCAAGTGATTTGTAGTTTGTGGTGGTTTGTTACTTGGTTGTCTCATTCTTTGTTGTGGAAGATATCTATACTTTGAATGTCTTGATTGCTCATAATTTAATTTTAAAGAATAATTTACAGCTTCATGACCAAAGTTAGAACAAAAGAAACAATATCCATGGAAAAAACATTGGTACCTAAAAAAAGTATGTCTTCTTTGAGGAGGTCGATTTCTTTCATGTCGATAATTTCTCTGATCTACAGATTTGGTGCTGGTACTTTTTCTTTCATTCCTTCTTGGTGGCTGATTTTCTTTCTTTGTTTCTGCAAAGTGACTGTTGTCAATGTTTGAGGATTTGACAAACTTGATAGGTTCTTTGTTTCTTGGCTAACCACTACTTGATCCCTCTTCATAACCCAAACCAGTTTTCAGATTTGGATTCCTTTGCTGATTCAAAATGGTGGCTAGTCCTTCTGAGGCTTTGATACTTGACAAATTTTGATGATACAAGGCTTGAAACCTCTCCAACTCTTTCCTAGTTTCCACTACTTCTTCTTCCAGAGCTTTACATCTTGCCTTCTTTTCTGATAACTGTTGTTTTAGAATGTCCTCGATTTTCTTTGCCTCTTCTAATTCCGCTTTTAGCATGGCAAAGTCTTCATCAGGATATTTACTATCTTTCTCGAATTGTATCATCAATTGTTTTTGCTTTCTGTTCTTAATTTTGAGTCTGTCAATCTCTTCCAGTGCACTGATCAGTTCTCCTTCCATATCAACCACAACTTCTTCTTCATTAGCCTCACTTCCTATTATTTTATTATCATAGTTCTCTTTGGCCATAAGTATGAAGTCATTTAGTTTATCTTCAATAGAGGAGTCATTGTCTTCATCATCTGAAGGATCATCATCATTGTTTACAAAAAGAATTTTCTTCTTAAAATTATTCTCTTTAAAGAAATTTTTGTGTTTGTGCTTCTCCTCATCATCACATGTCTGATCATTTACTTTTTGAGGACATTTATTTGCAAGATGACCTATCTTACCACAGTTGAAAATTTTGAAAGGCAGTTTACCTTTGTATTTGCCTGATCCCTTCTTCAGTCTCTTCACAAATTTTGCTTCAATTTCATCAGGCTCAGAATCCTCATTCTTGTCTGCCTTAAATGATGCTTCTCTAGAGGTGGGTTTATCTTTAACTATTCTCATTTCATATGTAGTCAATGTTCCTAGAATTTGAGCTAACTCCAAGGTTTTTAGATCATTAAGTTATTCTATAGCAGAGACCTTCAGGTTGAACCTATCTGGTAGAGATCTCAAATTTTTCTGAACTAAATAAGGTTCCTCAATTTTTTCACCAAGTGCTTTCACTACATTTACCAGTTCTTCAACTCTCAAAAATTATTTTCCAACAGTTTCATCTTCTTTCATCTTCAACTATTCAAACTGTACTCTGTAGGTTGGAAACTTTGCTTCCTTTACCTTCTCATTACCTTCATAAATGCTAATGAGTTTGTCCCACATTTCTTTGGCAGTTCCTAGGTGCATAACTTTTATGAATTCCACTTCCTCAAGCCCACTCAAGATAGCATTCATATCCTTAACGTTGAAGATAAATTCTATCTTGTCATCCTTATTAGCTAGTACAACTGGCTTTACATAACCAATATCTACCACATCCCAGACATTTGCACCTAAAGCCATTATGTAGGTTCTCATTCTGACTTTCCAAAAGGCAAAGTTTGTTCCATTGAACAACGGAGCCTTATTGGTTGAATTTACTTCATGGCTTGACATGTTTAAGCTATAAGATCTACCCTTATATAAAAGGGGGTGGCTCTGATACCAATTGTTGTACAACTGAGGGGGGGGGTGAATAAGTTGTTACCGAGCTTAAACAATTATGCTTATTTTAAACTCTTCGCAGAGCACTGAATGACATTCACAATAATGTAGGGAAGTAAGAAATAGAACATTCAACATCATTCACACATATGAAATATAAAGAGATAGATATTTCCTGAGGAAACCCATAAACGGTAAAAACCTCTTCTTCTTTATATGATAAGTAGTCTTTACATTCTGTACATTATCATACTTATGAGAACCAACTCATAATGAGTCTACAACCTCTGTTTTGCAAGCTGCAACTTACTGAGAGCACCAACTCTCTATTTTCTCTAGCACCTACTAGAAGGAAGCACCAACTCCCTAGTTTCTCTAGCACCCACTAGAAGGAAGCACCAACTCCCTGGTTTCTCTAGCACCCACTAGAAGGAACCACCAACTTCATGGTTTCTCTAGCACCCACTAGAAGGAAGTAACAACTCCCTAAGTGTTCCAGCACCAACTGGATGGAAGCACCAACATCCAATCACACAGGCACCAACCTATATAACAGAGAACAACAGTTCTCCCTTGCACCACCCTGCCACTTTGGTTTCTCTGGCTACAACCAGATGGAAGCTACAACTCCCTGTGTTCAAGCACCCACTTGAACCTTTGAGGACAATAGTCCTCCCTAGCACCTCCCTAGCACCCTGAAATATTAATCTTTGCTACTGAAACATATTACAGTGATATAATGTTCATCAATGGCTTACTAGTCTCATCACTATTCTACTACACTGCTCTACTCTCTTGTATCAGTGTCTCTCTTCCTGCATCTTCTTGCGCTTTCTAATCTTGTGCTCTTCTCTACAAGTGCACCTCAGCCTTCTTTTACTGTCTCAGCTATCCATCTCCGTTCTTTTCTTCTATTGCGCTTTATGCTTTGCGTCTTATTTTGATTCTCTGAATTATGCCTCTTCTGTGTATTAGCTCCTACCCACAACATCCATTTACCTGTGTGTGATTCCTCTCTCCAATAGCTCCCATATCTTCTTTGTTCTACATTCTTATAGTCTTTATGCCCCTTGTGCATCCAATATGCGCAATGCTTCTGCATGCTCTTCATGTCGAGTGCTTTGCCTAATAATCATTGCAACTCTTCAGCTTCTCTGGTTGTTGAACCCATGTGTTCATCATCACTGGGTGTTATGATGAGATTCCTTAGCCTGTCTAGCAGTTGAGACTCTTCATCTTCTTTGTCACAGTTGAGCTCATCCTCTCTTTTGTAGTTATAGGCTTCAATGCTCTTCCATCTATCAATCACCTCCTGAATAGTATTCATTCCACTAGAATATGCCTTGAGACTCTTCATATTCTCTGGTGATCACCCTAAAGTCTCTTCCAGTCCTCTAGCAGAAACAATCAGTCGTTTCTAGCAGTTACACTGTGAATCTCCAAAAACCGCATCAACAACTAAATCGCCACTGATCGATTAACTGTGAAGAGAAATAGTAGCCCTTCGATCATATTCCCGAATAACCTGCACCATTGGATCATAAATGATGGGTCTCACGTTTATTTCACCATTTCATAATTCGACATTTTGGCATTCTTGTGGTGAGGCATTTCATCTCTCCAAGTCATGGTCTTGGAAATGGAGATTAGATTCCTACTACCTCCTCCCTTGAGCCTTCATCGATATGACCATAGGTTATAACCCGGGGCCAATTCTGAACACACATTTCACATTTCACGTTTCGGGGATTCTGTGATAATTCGTCTTGACTTTCCATGTCCCAACCTATGAAATGGAGCTTGTCTCTTCAAGCTCTTCTCTATAGCTCTTCGACGATGTGAGCACCGATGGTGACCAAGTGCTTATCCATACAACGTTTTCACAATTTCACATTTTGGCACTTTGAGACTCCTGTGATGAAGAGTCTCGACTCTTGACTCCTCCAACTCCTGGTATCTAAAAGTCCAGTCGATGTGCCTGTTTCTAGATTTTTGGCATTTCACATTTCGGCACTTCGGGACTCCTATGATGAAGAGTCTCAACTCTTGACTCCTCCAACTCTCAGTATCTGAAACTCTGGTCGATGTGCCTGTTTTGAGATTTTTGACATTTCGAATTTTAGCACTTTGGGACTCCTATGATGAAGAGTCTCAACTCTTGACTCCTCCAACTCTTGGTATCCGAAACTCTGGTTGATGTACCTGTTACGGGATTTTTGGCATTTCACATTTCGGCACTTCGGGACTCCTATGATGAAGATTCTTGACTCTTGACTCCTCCAACTCCCAATATCTGGAACTCCAAAATGGAGTCTTTGTTTTTGATACCCGAAATGGAATTTAGCTTTTGATCTTGCCATGTAGTCATCGTTGTGATCCTGGTCATGATCTTTACCATCAATGACAAACATGCATACTCTGCATTGTGCATGCACATTTGCGTTATCTCTTCTGGTCTTCACGAGATTTCTCTACTTCGTCCTCCCAAAATACTTCTAGTGCCCACCTGGCACATTATACCTGTACTCAAGCCATCATCATTTTTGTACTTTCCATCAATGACAAGCATACGCCTCCTGTAAAACATGCCAACAAAAGTGTGCAAAAGAGTAGCGAACGAAAGGTGGAATATGGTTATAGACCACTGTTTTTTGGGGGAGATTTTTCTTGAGTTTGTAAAAGGATTAGACCTATTTTGATGTATAAATATGTAGAAATGTTTTGGGTAAAGGGGTTTAAAAGATGAGAAGTTCTTAGTGATTTTTGGGTAAGTTGAGTCAAGCAAAGGCAGAGGTTTGAGGTATGACTGAGGAGTGAATCTCCCACTGTAGCATAATGGCTAGGAAGGTTTGGGTAATGTTTATGTTGAAAATTTTGTAGCACGGTGCGTAGTTGTAAGGGAATTATCAATGACTAATAATAGAAGCCAACCATTGTGGACGTAGCCCAAGTTGGTTGAACCATGTTAAACCTATGTGTTGTGATTTGTTTGCATGTTCTGATTTTTATGTTATTGTGCAATGATTATAATTCTTAAGTATGATGATGAATGTGTTAGTCATATATGATGTTATAATGTCACACAGTGAAGTATCTCGTAATTGAATGAACGTTAAAGTGGGAGAATGCCATGCATAGAATATATTGAGCACTAAGTAATTGTTAAAGTAATGGAAATTGCATAATTGAGTAAATGGTAGTAATAAAATGGAGAATGCCTCACTTATCCTCATCATTGCAAAACATTAGTTCCTACAGCCCCTCTATATTTCTCAGGTGAGACTTCACTTTCTCTCCAGGTGATGTCAAAAGGGTCAGTGTTTAAGGGTTCTTTTGGTATATAGATTATTAACTTTGGGTCTTCCCACTGCATGCTAAGAGTGTGGATGTGGTAAAAATATCAGATTTAGGTTCACCATAATTTCGAAGACATGTCCTCTGGAAGTTAGGGCTCCTATATTATCCTAAAATTAGTTTCAAATGGGTCAGCTTGGCGCATTTTCTATAAATTATTTTATGGAATGTTTCACACCTTGTGATTTTGAAGATATGGAGGACATATCTTTTTGTACACGCGGAAAAAGTATTAACTGTTCGTTGGTTATATATTTTGATATATTCCTTTTGGAAGATAAGGTTTCTGAATTCTTGTGAAATTAGTTTCAAACATGTCATCTTGGCACTTTTCTATAACTTATTATTTGGGATATTTCAAACCCTAAGATTTGGTCGAGACAGAGGAGAGATCTTGGTGTGCATGTGGTAAAAATATTAGATGTTGGTTCGCTATAATTTCAGATATATTCTCTATGGATATTAGGGTTCATGTGCTCCTGAAATGAGTTTCAAACAAGTCAGCATGACACGTTTTCTATAAATATTTGTTGGGATGTTTCAGACCTTCATAATTTGTAGAGACAAAAGAGACATATAGAATTACCTCAGGTAAAATTTAGAACATTATATTCGCAAAACTCGATATGTGGAATGTTGTACGGTGTTTATCCTATCAATATATTGATCCATTCGTAGCTATATATTGGTCATGTTTTTCTTTTCATGTTTCTAGTTCTTTCAAGCTTCTCGAACTTTTATTTCTTAGTTGTTTTTAGTTTTATTTCTTTGTTTCATGTGTATTTGGTTATGTAATCAACTCACAAACATTTTTCTTGTTTATCTAACTTAAATAAGCATGCAAGTGTTGTTTTTTTGTTTACCCATGTGACAAAAACAACACAATACCCCTCTTTTAGGAATATTTGATTTTTTTGTATTTTTCAATTTTTTAATGAGCTTGAAAAAGAATAAAAGACTGCTACGTTACAAAGGAGGAATGATTATTGTGGGAAATAAAATTGGTTCAAGCACATGGAACATACTGATGCTCAAGGAAAGGAGACATATGCAGGATAATGACACTCGTGAAAATTCATCCATGGTTCAAGGTTTTAGATCACAAGGGAAAAAGTGTTGCGAGGCTTGAATATAAGGAATTATTTCAAGGTTCGGTTGAGAGAAACATGGATCCAACATTATACAAAAGATGCAAAGATGAGACTCGTTATGAGATTAAGCATGACACAACAAGACTTCTTCCATGCAAATTTTTACGAGCCCAAAGAAGGTAAGATCGATGGTTTTTTCATGTTTAGAGAGTCTGAAAAAACGTTAAAGAAGACTTGAGTGAGTTCTTTTTTCATAGTTAGTCTAGTCGGTTCGAAAAAGGGTTAAACTTATACCAAAATGACGTCTCTTCAATACCATTTTAACGAGTGTGATTGGGAAAACATCACTCGATGATATTTTCAATTTTAAGGAGCCTGAAAAGAGATTAACTATGGCCTCACAACCTTTTTCTAGGTTTGGTATCCTTAGCCCAAAAAAGTATAAAATATAGTTGAAGATAACTCTCCCGACGAGACAAGTCTCCCGAGGCTTACCTTTTTCTGGAATAATCTATTTTCTAGAAAGAGGGTTAAACTCATACCAAATAGATGTTCTTTATGGACCAATTTAATGAGTGTGAATGGAACAAGGTCACTCGGTGATATTTTTGTATTTAGGGAGTTTGAATGAGCTTAACTATGGACTCTGGGGGGGTTCATTTTTCGTAAGTAATATCCAAGGCCCGAAAAAGAGATAAACCAAACCTAAGGAGAATGTTCCTTTTTCAAAAATTTAGTCCCTCAGGCCTGAAAAATGGTTAAACTTACACTTGAGAATACTCTTCTAGCGAACCGAAGTTCCTAGAGAATACCATTATTCGTAAAATTAGTCGTCCAGACTGAAAAAGGGGTAAACTACCACCATACATATGTGCCTTCAAATTTGAGTTTGAAGAGAATGAAGGGAGACAAGATCGCTCAACAATATTTTCAATTTTAGATATTCTGAAAAAGGCTTAAACAAGACTCTAGGGGGATATGTTTCTCAAGTAATCTAGACAATATCAAAAAGACTAAATACAGTCTCGTTGGATGTTGCTTTCAAAACTTAAAGTGAGCTTGAAAGACAACAAACCGTGCTCATTAGGGAGTCCCATGGGTAAGGCCAATAATGATGATTAGCAAGAAAAATGAGGTTTCAATATGTAATCATGGAGAGAATAACAAGGACTCCGAAGCCTATATTCAAAACTCACAGCATGGATGCCAAAATGCAGCAAAGCATATACCTAAGGAATCCATGTAGAGGTAGGCTCTACCACCTAATTACGACACTTATAAAGAAACAAAGAAGGTTTTTTGTCACACTTTGGTGGGATCGATCCTATGTCCAAGAGGAAAAGACAACAATATGAAGAAAGATGGGAGTGAAAACCTAACCTATATGCAAAAGTTGAAAAACAATGACGTTCTCCATGGGACGATATGAGTGTAACCCATCTCAAAAAATTACAAAACCGAAAGGACAAGTCCACCAGAACAACCGAAAGATAACTCAAAAGAGAACTCAAGTAGCCACCAAGCCAGGAAAAGTGAAAAAAGGGACCAAATTAGGAAAAAAAGACATCATGTGTACACCCTTTTTGAAGTTCAAAAATAAATATGTCAAAACTAAAACCTCTCCAACTTGTGTGTGTGATAGGATGTATGTTCACCGGAGAGAAAGAACATGAGGAGTTGGATGTCCTGGTCGAGGAGGACCCTATGGCTATTTCTACGCTAAACAATGTAGCTTATGGAAATTTTTCCAGTTTCCATTCATGAGGGCACAACCGAGGTTTCTTAATGATATAGTGGAGTATTGGCATCCTGATGTAGATGATTTCATGATAGAGGGTCAATCACTGACCTCGACCATAGAGAAAATTTATTTCTTGACCTGCCTCTCTAGAAGAGGGAACTGGTCAACTTGAGGACCTTTCCTCTAGGGCCATATAACTTTGAGGACTACTTCATTATGTATTATGAGGATAGTACCGATAAAGTAGGTTCTCAGGTGTCAATTCACAATATTACCAGCCTCTCCCTTCGCATTATTTTTTCTTCAACACTAGGCCATGCCCCTCGTGCACATATGCATTGTGAAGTCTAGTGATTAGAGGCTAGCGTGTTTGATTGGAGTACTACCATGATAGTATGCATGAAGAGAAAAATCACAGAGTGTCATAGATGTACAAAAAAGAACTTTGGGGTTTGTATTGTTCTATGCTCCTTTTTCTTCGAGAGGGTGCCAAATATTAGTCCAAGAGAGACAGTATGGGGGCATATTTCCTCTTTCCCGGCATTGTGCAGGTGGAAATTTCTACTACCTATAAAGTGTGGAGGAAGAACTTAGGAGGTTGTCGATGATAAATTATTTGACTGGTGGGCCCGTTAGATTCCAATTATAGAGGAATATCCCTATGGAGGGATAAACTTCCTTAGAAATCCTGACATGCCTGTGCCCCCTAGCGAGGAGCACTATGAGATATGTAACACATATTTTTTTAAGTTATTAAATTTTTAATTTTTTATATATCCTTTTTATGTGTGAGTCAGGGTACTAACTTAAATATCTGTTATATACAGATGTGGGACAATTTCGACCGAAAAACTTCGCTAGGATGAGGTGTTGTCCTTAACTAATGGCAAGACCAACAACAACAGGAGGACCAACAGCTGCAAGACAACCCCAGCTGGAGAGGCTGATAGATTCCTATGATGAGTAGAGAGCAACCTCACTAATCTCACTCATGTAGTTCATATGGCTGAGATCGAGGATATTCCCTTGGATATGAAGCCACATGTACTAGGGGTGTTGATATTATGGTAGCTGCGGGAGGTATTTACCTCCACGTGTAAACCTGGCGAGAATATAATACTCTGGGAAGCAAGAAGAAACCCTAATGAGTTGGATAATAACCCTAGAAGAATTTTCATCTCAGGAAGATAATTTATATTAGGTTATTAGCCTCCAAGAGATGAAGTTGGCCAGAAGAAATAATAATATACTGAACAGACAGATACCCAGAATGAGAAGTCGGCCCAGGAAGTTAGCCAGAATTACTATAAATACAAGAGGCTAGTCTTCATTCTGGCAGGCAGTCTCAGAATTGTAGAGAATCACTTGTGCACACTGTACTGCCTAGTTTTGTGTGCAGGTTTGAGGAGATTTGTCGGTGCAGTTGCTGCAACTAATAATTATGTTTGTCTTGGACTATCTCTTGGTTAGGGTTTGGACTATCTGATCAGATCTTGTTGGTGCGCTATCCTTGGGGAAAGGTGCGCTACCCTTTGTTTGGCTATCTATCCTAGGGTTTGCTTCCATAGTGATTCTCTATAAAGGTTAAGGTTCTCGGAGGGTGGCTTTGACCTATGGTTGGGTGATAATAGAGATATTGTCAATGCTAAAATGATCACATCCATTATATTCTAACAGGTTATGGGCCCACACCTCCTTCATTCAGTCTAACCGTTGGAAGGAAACATAGTCGTAAGGATATTGAAATAGTTGAAGAACTGTCGCTAGGGTTTCTAGCAAGATCAGTCACCATAGCACTACCGCTAGGGCTACTAACAGGTGCAGTTGCATAAACCCTAATCCTCTCATTGAGTCACCTTAAGTGAAGATATTCACCTAATTTTCAGATACATCAGTGCACCCTAGTCTAGCGCATCTCCTGGTACTCTCAACAAGTGAAGACATCAAGTTTGAGTTTTTGGTCAGATCTAGGGTTGACCAAGTCCAAGCAGCCATGACTTACTCTATGAAGTAAAAAAACAAGTTAGATGGAGCTTCTAACTTCAAAGCATGGAAGTCAAGGATTGACCTCATCCTTGCCAAGAATAAAGTGTTGGATATCATGAAAGGAGAGATCATGGAACCAGTGTTTGAAGAAGGAAAAGAGAAGGAGACACAGAACGTTGTAGCTATGGAGAATTTCAAATACGGTGACATCAATGCTATGATTATAATATTGGAATCTATAAAATACCACTTGATATGCTACATATCCCATCTTGAATCATCGAAGAAGATGTACGATGCCCTAACAAACCTCTTCTTAGTCAAAAACATTGGACAAGTAATGAGTCTGAAGAATGAGCTCAGTGACGTGAAGATGAATGATGATGACAAAGTAACATCATACTTTGTGAGAATCTCTCAGTCAAGAGATTAACTACAAGATATTGAAGAGATCGTTTCAGAGAAGGAATTGGTAAACATAGTACTCAATGGTCTTCCCAAGACATGGGATGCATTTTCCACAAGAATGAACACAAGGAAGGAGTATCCTACATTTGAATAACTATGGACTTTCTATGATTAATAAGAATCAAGGATCAGTGCAAAAGAGAAACCCCAAAATAAGTATGATGATCAATCCTTCACAACAAGATTCAAGGTTTTCAGGAACAAAAGGAAGTTTGGTTCAAGGAGGAAGCCAAATCAAGAGAAACATATTTCAAAAATATAATGCTTCAACTGCCGAAGGTATGGTCACTACAAGAATCATTGTCATGAGATGAAGAAAAGGAAGGAGAAACACAAAGCATCGTTTTTCTAAGAAAAGGAACCTACAAAGAAGAATAAGTAGGATGAAAGAGACTTCTTCTTTTGAAGAAGACAATAAGGATGTAGACGGAAGCATGGACTCTGTCAGACGGAGGGAGTGGATTATATGCACTCATACATGAAGCAAGGATTAGGAGGGAGATCATCCTATGATACATTGAATATGATGAAGTATATATCCATGGTAGTAGCCATGAGAGACAATACATGTCCAGTTCAACCTCCGAAGAATTCTTCTTCGAAGAGAAGCCTTAAAGTATCCCTAGTTTTACATCCACATATGTGATCCAATGATGAAGGAAAGAAATGGAATATTTAGGGAATGGAATCTATAAGAAACTCCATGGACCTGAAGAATAAAGAAACACATCAGGAAGAACATGAAGATTCAAAGAAAGAAATAGAAGCCAAAACAATCAGTTATTGTATCAAGAATCACAAGATTTCCAGCTTGATATGAACTCAATAAAAGCAATCAAGAAGAGGAATTGAAAGTCATGATGAAGAACAATATATGGAAGACTTATGAATGAAAGCATTGCAATATATAGAACTAGAGGTTCTCCCAAATGGAAGGATAAGACTATGATGATTACCATGAGTCCTTATATCATTCACAACATCCATGAGTTGGAGTTCTATATCAGATAAATGCAAAGACTAATTGAACAAAGAGCATATGAAGAGAAACCTCAAGAATTTGAGGCATATGAGAAAGAGACCCTTGTTCGCATATGGAAAAACATAACTTGATGGAGAACCTCCAGTGCACAGTAGAAGCGTGGTGAAGATTTTCTATAATAGAGATATTATATTGCATTGTTGCATTGTTTCTTTGACATTTCCAACACGCAATCCTCAAAACTCCGAAGTGGAGTACATTTGCTGACATCACACGTGGATTGACACGTGTTGAATACTGCCACATGTCACTCTGATTCGGGACTTACATGTGCCTGAAATGTTGAATCAGTTTGACACTTGTCATTACCTGGTTGTGCCACATGTTCCTAGATGACGTGGTTTACTGACGTGAGTCGGATCGATGGTCCAGATGTGATCTTGATTTGAAAGCTCAGATTACGTCACAATTTTACATATCACGAAATCAGGATTTCTGTCGATGATATTACTTGTCATCTCCAACTCTCGATCCATGAAACTCTGACAGGGAGTCAGATCAATGGTCCACATAACCCCCTGAGATGGACGGTTCTCCTGCTTTCGGGATTTGTGGGCCCTCTACTCCTTGCACTTTTAAAGATCGTGCAGGTTTTCCTCGATCCAACGGTGGTTGGACCCTGTGCTCATATATGACACCTGAGATCTATCCTCCTCTTCAGTGCAATCTTCTTGTCTTTATTCAGATCTGATGATCCTCATGCTATCGGGAATTTTGGATGGGATCCAATGATCAGAAATGCTTCTCGGGCCTTCGATCATTTTCTCAATGTTGTGTTGCCTTCGATCATTCGATCTTCCTGGACTTATCTTCTCTTTGCTTGTTGATTATCGCTACTGTACTCAAGCCATCATCACTGTTGTACTTGCCAGCGTTGCCTTCGATCATTCGATCTTCCTAGACTTATCTTCTATTTCCCTGTTGATCATCGGTGATGTACTCAAGCCATCATTACTACTGTAATTTCCATCAATGACAAGCTTACGCTTCCTGTAAAACATACCAAACATCCTCTGCAATACCTCTTCTGATCTTATCGAGGTTGCTCTACAACTTCTTCCCTAAAATACTTCTGGTGCCCGTCTGTTGCATTCTTCCTGTACTCATGCCATCTTTATTGTTGTACTTACCATCAATGACAAGAATATTCTACCTGTTAAACATTTCCAAAAATATCCTCCTTTGGCATTGATGGCAACAAAGGCACCTAGATTCTTTTCTCCCCCTTTGACATCAATGTCAAAGAGAACATGCTCCACCTGAGCTATTGCAGTATTGTAGAAGGAATCAGATATTAAATCAATGCAAACTCCCCCTAACAGGATGGACTCTCTCATTTGACGCCTGCATAATATTTTTATCTGAACCAGAGTCTTCTCTTTCTGATTCTTGGACCTATTCATCTTCATCTTCCATTGTATCCTCTGTGCAAAATTCAAAATTGCTCACCTCTCTTACTCAAACTCCTTTATCAATCTTCTCATGAGTGGATGACTCCCCCCGTCACTGTTATCTCTCTGCTTCTGACTATTTTCCCCCTTTGTTCCTAAAAGGTTAACTTTCCTTGACAAGTTCTTTCTTCTTGTTGGATCTACAGGATGTCATGTACATCATATTGTACATAAGAATGTTGTTGTCCTACTTGAACACTGTGCAATTGTAGCTTGTATGTTTTAAATAGCCCTTGGATCTCCCCATTGAATCTCATCGATCTCTATTACTGAAATTTTCATTTTTCTTCCATGATGCATTCAATCCAGGGCTTTTATGTCCATATTCAATCATAGGAGAAAACTGCTACACCCACTCTCATGCCTGCTTTTCTTTCTCACAAATGAAGGACCTATATCAGGTTTCTTAGGAGCACTGATTTCTACCTTGTTGAGTCCAATATCGGATTTGTCATTTGGTGATCTC
>ML791268.1:302510-351747 GCA_009831015.1 Picea engelmannii | reverse complement strand
AGCTTTTCAAACTCTACTCTGTAGGTTTGAAGCTTGGCATCTTTCACCTTCTCATTACCTTTATAGTTGTTAATGAATTTGTCCCACATTTCTTTAGCAGTTTGAAGATGCATCACCTTCACAAACTCAGCTTCTGCAAGTCCATTCAAGATAGCATTCATTCCCTTAGCATTAAAGCTAAATTCTAACTTATCGTCCTTGGAAGCTAGCACAACAGGATTTATGTATCCAGTCTCTACTACATACCATACATCAACTCCTAAGGCCATTAGGTATGTTCTCATTCTAACTTTCCAGAAGGAAAAAATCATTCCATCAAATAAAGGAGGCCTAGTGACTGAAGTCCATTCATGGCTTGTCATGTTTAAGCTCTAGGACCTACCCTTAGATAAAAGGGGGCCGGTTCTAATACCAATTGTTGGACAACTAAGAGGGGGGGGGTTGAATCAGTTGTTACCGAGCTTAAACAATCATGTTTCTTTTAAACTCTTTGCAGAAACACTGAATGATGATCACAATAATGCAGGGAAATAAACAATGGCTCATTCAGCATCATTCACATATATGAGAAACACAGAGACAGATATTTCTCGAGGAAACCCATACAGGGTAAAACCTTCTTTTCTTTATATGATAAGTAATAGTTAAATTCTTTACATTATCATACATATGAGAACCAACTCATAATGAGGCTACAACCTATGTTTTGCAAGCTGCAACTTGCTGAGAGCACCGACTCTTTGTTTTCTCTAGCACCCATTAGAAGGAAGCACCAACTCCCTGGTTTCTCTAGAACCAACTAGAAGGAAGCACCAACTCCCTGGTTTCTCTAGCACCAACTAGAAGGAAGCACCAACTCTCTGTGTTCAAGAACCCACTTGAACCTTTGAGGACACCAGTCCTCCCTAGCTCCTCCCAACCACCCTGAAATATAAATCTTTGCTACTGAAACTTATTACAGTGATACGATGCTCAACAATGGCTTACCAGACTCATCATTGTTTTGTTGCATTTTGTTACTCTATCTGGCTCATTGCCTTCCTGCACACATGACTTGTGTTGTCTGTTCTTCTTCTTTTTATGCTCTGTGCGACATGTCAATTCACTGCACAATTCCTCTTCTATGCATTTCTACTTCTGCACTCTACCTCCTTGCTTACACTTCAATCCTTCTACACAACGACCACAACAACTCCAACACCAACAAAAACCCCATCTCTTCTCTATACCGTGTATATATAGCTTATGTGCATCTTGTGCATGCAATATTCTCCATTCCTATGCATGCTCATACCATGCCAATCTCCTCCACATCTCAACTTCTCTGCGTGATCATAATCGTGACTCTTCGACTTCTCTGGTAGTTCAAACGCGTGTTCGGCATCACTAGGTGTTATGCTAAGATTCCTCAGCCTCTCTGGCAGTTGAGACTCTTCGTCTTCTCTGTGACAGTCGATCTCACCTTCTTTGTTTTAGTTACAGGCTTCCACACTCATCCATCTGTCAATCCCTTCTAAGAATAGTCTTCCTTCACTTGGACGAAGCTTGGAGACTCTTCATCTCCTCTGGAGATCACACAGGGGTCTCTTTGAATTCTCTAGCAGACACCATCAATGGTTTCTGGTAGTTTCACTATGTCATGCATTAGTAGCCCTCCAATCAACACTTGATATGACGGTTCAAATTACATCGTGATTTCACATATCGCGATATCGAGATTCCTGATGTCAATAATCTTTGACATGTCCAACTCTCGCTCCCCGAAACTTCGACAAGGAATGGAATCAACGGTCCAAATTCAACCTTAATCTGATGGCTCAGATTACATCGTGATTTCACATATCACGATATCAGGATTCTTGATGTCAATAATCTTTGACATGTCCAACTCTCGATCCCCGAAACTTCGACAAGGACTGGAATCAACGGTCCAGATTCAACCTTAATCTGATGGCTCAGATTACATCGTGATTTCACATATCGCGATATCAGGATTCCTGATGTCAATAATCTTTCACATGTCCAACTCTCAATCCCCGATGCCTCTCCATTGACTGGAATCAATGGTCCATATTCAACCTTACTCTGACTGCTCATATTACATCGCGATTTCGCATATCGTGAAATCGGGATTCCTGTGGTGAATTTTCTTTGACAACTTCAACACTCGATCCTCGAAACTCCGACATGGAATGGAATCAACGGTCCATATTTGATCTTGATTCAACGGCTGCGATTTAAGTCACAATTTTTCATATTGGGAAATTGGGATTCCTGTTGCATTGTTTCTTTGACATTTCCAACACGCAATCCTCGAAACTCCGAAGTGGTGTACATTTGCTGACGTCACACGTGGATTGACACGTGTTGAATACTGCCACGTGTCACTCTGATTCGAGACTTACATGTGCCTGAAATGTTGAATCAATCTGACACTTTTCATTACCTGGTTGTGCCACGTGTTCCTAGCTGACGTGGTTTGCTGACATGAGTCAGATCGACGGTCCAGATGTGATCTTGATTTGATGACTCAGATTACATCGCAATTTTTCATATCGCAGAATCGAGATTTTTGTGGATGATATTACTTGTCATCTCCAACTCTTGATCCCCAAAACTCCGATAGGGAGTCGGATCAATGGTCCACATAACCCCCTGAGATGGATGGTTATCCTGCTTTCAGGATTTGTGAGCCCTCTACTCCTTGCACTTTTAAAGATCATACAGGTTTTCCTCAATCCAATGGTGGTCGGACCCTGCGCTTAGATATGATGCCTGAGATCTATCCTCCTCTTCAGCATGCTCTTCTTGTCTTTATTCAGATCTGATGGCCCTCATGCTGTCAGGAATTTTGGATGGGATCCAACGATCAGAAATGCTTCTCGGGCCTTCGATCATTTTTTCAATGTTGCGTTGCCTTCGATCATTCGATCTTCCTGGAATTATCTTCTCTTTGCCTGTTGATCATCACTGCTATACTCAATCCATCATCACTAGTGTACTTTCCAGCGTTGCCTTTGATCATTCGATCTTCCCGGACTTATCTTCTATTTGCCTGTTGATCATCGATGTTGTACTCAAGCCATCATTACTGTTGTACTTGCCATCAATGATAAGCTTACGCTTCTTGTAAAACATACCAAACATCCTTTGCACTATCTCTTCTGATCTTATCGAGGTTTCTCTGCAGCTTCTTCCCTAAAATACTTCTGGTGCCCGTCTGTTGCATTCTTCCTGTACTCATGCCATCTTTATTGCTATACTTGCCATAAATGACAAGCATATGCTACATGTTAAACATTTCCAACAGAGTTTGTGTACTCAAGATGGATCTCATGGAGATGACTTCCTTATTGAGAAGGGAAGAGCTGACTCTCGGGTTGGGAGGGAGCATTGATGTATGAACAGTCATTTTTCAATTCGAAGAATGGTCCAGGATGAGCATGTTCTTTCATGTTTGGAAAGTGGATTGATATTTTTGATGGACAACGATTTCCCATTGTGGTTAACATGGGAAGTGGTCTAGATTGCTGATGTACCATAGACAAGGACTTCCCATTGTGGTTAACATGGGGAGTGGTCTAGGGAAATATCTCTTCTTGAGGGTTACTCAAGAAGATTGGCCCGCCTCGCAAGACAACGATTTCTCATTGTGGTTAACATGAGGAATGGTTTGTTTTGGAGGTTGGTAAAGGAAAGTATTTTCCTCTTGTGGTTAACAGAGGAAATGGTCTGGACATCCATTCCTTAGGGTGTATTCATTTTCTCCAGGTTTCAATTTATTTAGTGCCAGAGGAATGGCCCAGGGTGGGGAATGGTCCAAGCTCAACAATCAGGGATAGGCATTCCTTAAGGCAGATTCATTCTCTCCAGGTTACACTTTGTTTAGTGTCAAAGGAATGGCCTAGGGTGAGGAATGGTCCAGGTTCAGAAATCAAAACAATCATTCTTCCTTGTTTGAGAATAATAAGGCAGAGAGCCCATCATTGATGTTCTACTTAGAGGGAAGATATTCTTTCATATCTCATAGATGTGAGTGAAATATTGTCCCAGATGATTCAATTTATATCCTAACATTGTTTCTATTCAGGTTGATATCAGATGATTATTATGAAGAATGTATGACAGTAGATGTATACCATCGTGGTGGATGTGTTCCACTGTTCGTGACTATACATTACTGATCAAGTACTTGTTTTCTTCTTGGTGTGGTAGTGTACCACTGGATTGTAGTTATGTACTACTATGGATAGACACAGTTGTGTTCTATTTTTTTTCGATTACCTTGAATACTATCAACAATTTGGTAAATGATTATTAGCCAGATAAATGAGTAAAGGACAGAGATTTCTCATATGGAAAATGGTTCAGAACATCTACTCTTTTAGGACATATGTCCAGATTAGAAGAATGGCTCTTGTATCACTCTCTGGTGTGAGTGACTTATCCAACATCATGTCAAATTACTCATATGGAGTATGGTTTTAAGAGATGATGCATCTGATGACACCAATGGTGATGATGATGCTCATGATCTAGTCATGAGATAGTCTAGACGACTATGTTGATGCTACCAGGTGAATGGTATGTTTTGTGCTCAAGACCATTACCTGTAATACCTCCCTAGCTAGGACAGAGTGCTGATATTGTGGTAGATATGGGAGGTATTTACCTCCATGTGTAAACTTGACGAGAATAGAATACTCCGGGAAGAAAGAAGAAACCCTAATGAGTTGGCTAATAACCCTAGAAGACTTGTCATCTCAAGAAGATAATTTATATTAGGTTATTAGCATCCAAGAGAAGAAGTCAACCAGAAGAAATAATAATATATTGAACAGAAAGATACCTAGAATGAGAAGTTGGCGTAGGTAGTTATCCATAATTACTATAAATACAGGAGGCCAGTCTTCATTTTAACAAGCAGTCTTAGAATTGCAGAGAAACGCTTCTACGCACTGGAGTGTCCAGTTTTGTGCACAGGTTTGAGGAGAGTTGTTGGTGCAGCTGTTGCAACTAGCAGTTACGTTTGTCTTGGACTATCTCTTGGTTAGGGTTTGGACTATCTAATCACCTCTTGTTGGTGCACTATCCTTGGGGAAAGGTGCACTACCCTTTGTTTGGCTATCTAGCCTAGGGTTTGCTTCCAAAGTGATTCTCTATCAATGTTAAGGTGCTTGGAGGGTGGCATCGGCGTATGGTTGGGTGACAATAGAGATATTTTCAATGGTAAAATGATCACATCCATTATATTCTAACAAGGGGTGCCTCCAACCTTGGTCCAGTTATTCTGGCATCTTGGGAACGTCATTGTCCACTATAGTAGGGCCCATAGGCCTAGACCTTAGATAGCATTGGACTACTTATGTTCCGAGGGAACTTGTTGTGCTATATTTTTTAGGGTTGAATCCTAACAATGTATACTAACTATTTTTTAGGCTTTCATGCCTACTTTGTACTCATGACACCATTTTTGGAAATATATATATACATCTTTATAGTTTTATGGATGACATTTTTTACAGATGTATTTACATGTGTATGTGTGTGTTTTACTTTTACATGTGAGAAACATGACAATCTACAACTTGATTATCGAGAGTATCAGTTAAATTATTAAATCATATAAGTAATATAATCAAAATATCATTCTAAGAGACGTACCCTAAAGAATCATCGGTGAAGAGTGGGATCATAAATGTAGTAGACCTCATTTAACTGGGAGACAACCAGTTGAGCATCTAAATAAACCCAGAGTAGAGAAATACCATATGAAAAAGCATCATGTAGTAATTCTATCACTGCACTGTAGTCAGAAACATTATTGGTTACATAACCTAGACAAATACCTCCAGAAGATATCAATTGTCCTCCAAGTGTGAAAATCACCCAAGTTGTGCAAGCAAGCCTTTGGGTGTATTGGCTAGCATCGTGCATGAAAAAAACACACACCTCTGATTCACTTGACATCGGCCACAACGAAAAAGAGAACATAAATAACTACATGTCCATAAAATGAAAAATACAAAAATATATAAAATACTATATAGATATATAAGAAGCCACACCCAGGAGACCAAATTAAGAGTAGTAATTCTTAAGGTAGAGCCAATTTCTAGGCTCCACTAAAGAATTTCCCTCAAAATCAAACAGAGAGTAAGAACACTTCTCTAATACCTCTTTCATAATGAAAGGTCTAAACCACATGGGTTTGAACTTTCCTGCCCTAAGGGGATCTTTGTCTTGGTTGTAGACCAGGACAAGATCGCCTTTAGATAAAATATGAGGGTGAATGAATTGATTATACTGACACTTGAACCATTTTTTATGATCCTCATTGGCTAAGGCTGCATTAAGACGCTGCTCTCTGATCTTCTTAAGATATAGAAGACATTCCTCAAGTGGTGTAGTATCGGGCAATAGTTCCATTACCAAATTTAAAGAAGGGATCTGGCACTCAATGGGTAATACTGCTTCCATCTCGTAGAGGAGTTGGAAAGGTGAAAAAATAGTAGCAGTCTTTACAAAATTTTGATAATCCTAGAGCACCAAATATAACATCAAATTCCAATTTGACTTGGCCGAATCGATCGTCTACTGAAGAATAGTCTTGAGAGACTTATTCACAACTTATACCTGGCCATTCTCTTGTAGGTAATACGGTGACAAATGTTCTTGTTTAAACCCACGATTTTATGTTAACTCAATCATCATTTTGTTTTATAAGTGACTTCCATGGTTAGTGAGAATCTCCTTCGGGATACCAAATCTACCTACTATATTATTGAAAATGAAAAGGGAAGAAATTTCCTTGTCATTGTTAAATGTCAGCATAGCTTTGATCCACTTAGTGAAGTAGTCTACTACTATGATGATATATATATGCCCCCTGGAAGATGTTGAGTGACATGTAGTGAAATCAATCCCCCACTTGGTGAAGGGATCAACAACAATGACCAGAAACATAAGAGCAGAGTGTGCCCACATATTTCGATAGAAGATCTGGCACATGTGACACTTCTTGGATGCCTCAACATAATCTTTGATTAATGTGGGCCAGAAATATCCTACGTGAAGAATCTTTTGGGTTGTTTCCAACCCTGATAGATGACCACCACATGCTCTGGTGTGACAATCGTTCAAGACAAGCTATGCTTCTTCGTGAGTAAGACATTGTCGAAGAATGCAATCTACACCTCAATGATATAAAGTGTCATCGAGGATGAGATATTTTTGCGCTTGGTGTCATATTCGTCGACACTCATCGTGACAAGAAGAAGTGAGGCACTTCAAAGTATGAAGATACACACATATATCTCCATACCAGGGGTTCGAAGATGTAATCAGAAAAATATCTGTGTTAACTAGTGACTCTTTGGGAGAAATATCACCACTCTTGACCAACTGTTATGAGACTAACCCAATGAAGACCAACAAATTTTTAGATTTTTTCGAAATGAAATCCAAGTCAAAATATTGAAGGATAAATATCCACCGACTAATTTTTTTTTCGATGAAACGTCATGTTAACACATATTCAAAAGGGATTGATGTCAATAATGACATTGGTCTTGCAAAGTAATATATAGTGACAAAACCGTTGGACAACATGAACAAATTCCAAAGCGATTTTATCAACAAGTGCATAGTTGAGATCTAGTTCCACTAGGCCTTGGCTAAGATAATATATAATGTGCTCCTCAAGGATATCATCCTCTTGTACCAAGACCATGTTGATCGTGGACTCTGCAACAACCACATATAACAGGAAATCCTTGCCATAATTAGGAGGATAGAGTAGAGGGGAAGATGTCAGAGTGTGTTTCAATGCATAAAAAGAGCGTTGAGATGCTTTGTCCCAACATAATGGGACTCCATTTTTTAAAAGACACATGAACCCTTTCGTAATATTGGCATAATTAGTGACAAAAAACTGAATAAAGTTTTCTTTCCCCTGTAAAATTTGAATCTCGGGTATTGTGCATGAGGGAGGAAATTGAATTATCACCTCAACCTTAAGAGGGTCAACCATGATCCCTTTTTTCGATACGATGAAACCTAATAAACGAATTGATGTCACTCAAAAAATTCACTTGTTTGGATTCAAGCAAATACAATAGTAGCGACACTGCTCAAATATTAGTTGATAATAGACAGGATGATCGGATCTCTTTTGAGAACATGATGCTAGATCATCCATTTATGTCTCGATTATGTGTTTGAGGTTGTGAAAAGAAAATGACATGGCCTGCTAAAAAGTAGCTCCAACATTTTTCACGACAAAAGGCATCTTTCGATACACTAAGGTACCCCAACGAAATATAAAATTGATTTTATCTTGGTCCTCAGGTTTAATTTGAATTTGAATACCGAAAAACCATCCATGAAAGAAAATACTTCACAACCCACACACTCATCAACAATATAATCAATAAACGGGGTTGGAAAATTGTCTTTTGGAGAAGCTTTGTTCAAATCAAGGAAATCCATATAAATGTGAATCATACCTTGCTTCTTGTTGATAGGAACTAGGTTTGATAACCATTACGTCAATTTCATGGGGTATATGAAACCAACTTCGAGTATTTTCACAACATCAACCTTTATCGTCACTACTTTTCAAGGATTGATAAGGTGAATATTTTGTTGGACCGATTGTACATTTGGATAAGTCATGATTTCATGTTCAAAAATTCATGGATCAATTCCTAGCATCTCCTTGTAAGACTAGGAAAAAACATCATGGAACTCCTTAAACAACTTGATGTAAATTTGAATCTCTTCGGAGGAGAAATCCACTCCAACGAAGACATTCTTCATGACACCAAGGGTTTTGGAGATATTGATAGGAATCATTGCAACAATATTTTCCATGTTTTTCTTGGTGTATACTCTGTGCAAAGCCATAGAGTTAATAGGACAAGGTCTATCTCCATTCATGGTCATAACAAACTCTCCTGCCTCTATTCTCCTAAGCTTGGGAAGAAAATAAGATCTACGGTGAAGATCATCCCAAGGTATGTCGGGACTAGTCATTTCCTCCAGAATCACCTCATTAGAAGGAAAGACTAAGTCTAATGGGTCCTGAGTGGAGAGAGAGTCTTGAGCCCAAATAGTCTTGATAACTAGATCTATCTCCTATGGGGAAGATGAATCGAGGTTAGTCTAGGCTTGCTGGAAAAAAATGTACACAACCTCAACAACGGATAAGGTCATGGCCATGCCAAGATGCCCTATCCCTTGAATATAATTCGATGGGGAAGGGAAAGTCCATAGGTCATGAAAGTAGCTCATTTTAAAAGACAACACTTGAAAAATTGCATCCTTCGGCTGGTCGAGGACAGTCGAAATAGATCTTACATAATTGGAAGGTGACGGATAATCAAAAGTTCCCATCAATGATGGAAACAATCTAGCACGTAAGTTAATAGTGCTTGGATGCAGGTTATCAATCATTGAGACTGTGATTGCCCCCGAAGAAGGGTCAGGATGCGATAAGGACAACTGGTCTATGGTTATAATCTGGCCTTCATGAGGAAAGCATAGAACCCAAAAAATAGTGGCTACAACCACATGCATTGTATAAGTCCATCTCTGTCCTAACAAGAAATTATAGTCGAGAGGTGCATTGAATACTTCAACTTCGATGTACATAGATTTAACCTCCAACAAAATGGGGAAAGAGGGAATTATACCATGTGGTATGAACAATCGACCATCAAAATTCATAAGAAATGGAGGAAACGAAGACAAATCAGGATGGCCAATGGCCCTCCAACATGCCAACGACATCACATAGGTCGAGGCACCCTCGTCAACCATTGCATGAAAAAAGTTTTGTCTCAACAATTTCATGTTGTACACCACTACTATCTAAAAGGAGACATTGTGAGGAAGATGAGGTTTAAGGTCATTCAGATAAAAAATGATCATTCCTAAGTTACTAGGCTCCGCCACTTCCAAGGCGAACAACAAAGATTTTCCCTGTGAGGGGAAACTATGGAGAACCTCTAGAGTAGACATTGTAGAAGGGGTCTATTCCATATCTTCCATGACGAAGTAATTCTAAGAAGCCCTCACATTTGGGTTATGCGAAGCCTTTTTTAACACACCTTTATGGATGTGAGTCATTGTCTCTCCCATTGTCTTCTGAATTTGAAGAGGATTCAATGGTTTGGAGGCCTCTTTTCCCTTCTCAACAGATTTTGGCATTCCATAGTCACGAGTCCCGGTTGATAAATGAGCATGAATTTTCATTATGTAAATGTTCGCGGTCAGGTTGTTAGGATTAGGTACGAGGGGTCCCTGACTGCCCCCAGCTGTGCTCATGGATGCAAAAGCTCGAGCCAAATGTTTCCCTTATGGAAAAGGTTTTTTCAACACAACAGGTTGTTCATATGCTAGTATCTTTTGTGCTTCTCCAAGTTGAGCACATATGTGACTTAAGTGGTCGTCCATGCAAATATTACACAAAAACTTCACCTTCCTCTTCTCAGTTTTTACATCGCTAGAATTGTTAGCATAATTTTTATCCCCATTACCTTTCTTATTTTTATTTTCTTTTTTCCCTCAGTCTATTGGTTGGCCTTGGGAGTTGTCTATTACACACTGTGTACATTCAATGTCTAGGTTGCGGGGGAACCTGAACTAGGAGTCTGGCTAGCCATAGTCTATTGAATTGATAATTCTTGTAATTGATTAGACAAGATATCCATGGACTTGCGTTACATTGATCCTACTATGCCATTAATGTGGGGCCCATAATTTTGTTTGGCCTTATGAAGAGTTGACCATGGTGCATCAGATAAGATTTTGTAAAGCATGCCAGACTAAGAGTAAATCAGTTCTAGTTGTTCGGCTCTCATAATATCCTCTTTCTCAGAAAATGCCCCGGATGTTGCTATGCCTTTGGATACAAAAGGAACCAAAGACTTGAAGAACCACTTAAGAAAGAATACATGAGGGGCCTTGACCTTAATCAATCCCTTTCGTCACCACCATTCTCGGATATGATATGAGATATGGTCAGACTTAGTCTCCTTGAATTCTTCCAACAACTCTGTGTCGTCATCGTATCTCACTGGAAAATGGAAATGGACCAGGAAAACCATAGCCAGGTCATTAAACTAAGATTACCTCAAGCTGTTGAACTCGATATATCATTTATCTGCACCCCCTATAAATGTGTGTTGAAAAAGGCACAACTTAACAGATTTTTCCTTCAATGAGTTCAATGAGCACCACAAGTGAAAAGTAGTCACGTTATCACAAAGATCTTCGTCAACATTTCCCTCAAACTTAGGGATATCAGAAGGAAACTTAGTCGGCATGGGGGGCCAATGTGGATCGTGATAGATCATGTCATTTAAAAATCTCGAAAAGTCTAGAAAATGCATGGTTTCCAGAAAGGGTATTTTTGGTTGCAAATTATTTACACGAAAACAGGGACCTACATTTTGACTCACACCAGGTTGCCAAGAAAAGATGGACTATTGGCCGGGGTTTTGGTAGAAACTGTGGCCCTAACCAAAAAAAGGAACCTGTTTTTGTTTTTGCATCATCGACTAATTCACAAAGTTATATGACATATCTTTCATAGGAATTACCCCCTATGTAATGTTCCAAGGACCTTGGTTGGGCATGCCCACATGTAACATACCCAACCACCCACAGGTCGGGTACGCTACCTGCAATCCCACTCTCAGACTTCTTTCTCTTTATAATACATTCTTTAGTTATTAAGGATGAATAAGAAAACATATTTAATCACAGGCAGTGCAATATCCTGCAAGCATGCGTAATCTAGAGATTACGTTAAATGATAATTAAATATACACAGTGGAAATATATTCATACACATGTAGATGATAATTAAATTACACAACAGAAATACATTCATAAAAATATAGTAATATCACGACAGAGAGGATTTATCTTTAAGAAAGGTGACACCAACTAGTTGTATACCAAGGACATTCAACCCAACTGTAGACATTGTTGCTCCAAATCTCAACAATAGTGTCACCCATGAGCTAGGGCTATGAATCCAAAAGGATGGCTATAGAGTGTAATTGGGTCCCCAAACTAGTCATCTCTCAGGCTCTCATAGGTTTCCCGACACCCACAACAATCCAAGTACCCAACTCTCTTCTACCCATCCTATGCCACCCAAGAGAATGGACCTCCACCCTTCTTTGCCACGTAGTCCCTCAAGTAGTCCTTATCCTTCCTTCCAGGGCTTCCAGCACCGCTGGTCTAGAATCTCAATGCTGGAACTCTCAGGAATTGCAGTTGCGAGAAAAACAAGGCATAGGCCAATGCATTTCAGACATGTAGGCCCAAGGTCATGGCTGGATCACACCAGTGACCACTACAACCAACTGTCTCATGGCTAGTTCTTCAGCAGCTCCATTTCCTTTCGCTTTTCCAACCAAGATGTAGGTGAGGATGGGTCGATGAATTGGTGAGGAAGTTCATGGGACTTTGTTCATGGGAGTGTGTGAGGATGGAACGAGTGAGTGAACGTGAAAACAATGCACAATTACTTCATTGAACACCCCCATCGGACCAGAGGCAGGTTTAAGTAACCTCATGGGGAAAACAAGAACCTTCTGGCCTTCCCCAAGAATTTCACGTAACCGATCCCCTCCCTTATACAAAAAGGGTAATAAAAAAATAGGAATAACACTTAGTCCCTCAAGCTCCCTCTTTTGGAATCATATCCCCTTATAACTCTAGTCCTTATCCATCTAGCAGCCAGTGATGTATTTATTATTATTAATGATCAAAACTTTACATTTCTTGGGCATACTAGCCCTTTAATAATTGTTTGGGCACTCAAGCTTCTTATCATTATAACAATACATTTATTTAAAAAAAACGGGGGTTCAAAACTTGGGGTGTTACATCCCCTCCCCCTTATTTTGGCACTGTCCTCAATGCATATACAAACAGAGATCAAAATCTCAAATTTATTCAAAAAGATGTGGGTACTCTACTCGTGTGGCATATTTATGCTCCTAGGTGGCATCTTTAGGACTGTAGCAGGTCCACTAAACTTTTACCAGTTCTATAACTCGATTCCAGATCATTCTGACTTTGATGTCCAATACTCGCACCAGTTGAACCTGAAAGTATGCCTCTGTGTCTACCTGAATCAGATGCCAATCAATAACATGGTTAGGATCATGTACATATTTATTTAGTAAAGATACATGAAATACATTATGCACATTCATGGAAGTAGGAAATGCAAGCGTGTATGCAACTAGCCCTATTCTGTCCATTATTTCAAATGGACCATAGAATCTAGTTGCTAGCTTTGTACAACTACCCAATTTCAAGGATTTCAAGGAGCTTTTCTTGGGCTTCACTTTCAAAAGTACATGCTCCCATACTTTAAAATCACTAACTGTCATGTTCTTGTCTGCATAAACTTTTTGTCTATGTTGAGCTTCCTTTAAATTCTACTTAATCTTGACCACCTGGTCTTCCATGTCCTTGAGCAACTCCGACCCAAGTACCACTCTATCTGCTGGGTTGTCCTAGCTTACCAGAGTATTGCATTTCCTACCATACAAGGCTTCAAATGGGATCATTCTCAATTAATCTTGATACCCATTGTTATATGCAAACTCAACCAAGTGTAAGTAATCTTCCCACTTAGATGGATTATCCATCACATAAACTCTCAACATGTCTTCAATTATTCGATTGACCCTCTCTATTTTCCTATATGTCAAGGGATGATATGTTGTGCTAAAGTTTATATTTGTGCCAAATCCTTTAAACAATCCCGTCCAAAAATTGGAGGTGAACTTTGTATCTCTGTCCAAGATGATTGTCCTAGGTAGCCCATGCATCCTAACAATTTCCTTCATGATAATATTTGCAATATTAGTTGTTGTATGTGTAGTCTTCACAAGCACAAAATGATCATACTTTGTTAATTTTTCAACCACCAGTATGATTGAATCGTGTTTCTTATTCGTTCTAGGTAATCTTATGATGAAATCCATGTTGATCACTTCCCATTTCTTCTCTGGAATTGGCAATGGTTGCAGCAAACCGCTGGGTGCCTATGCTCATCCTTCACCTTCTGACATTCCATACATCGAGCGATGTAATCAACAACATCCTTCTTCATTCCAAACCAAAAGAACTAGCTTCTTACTGATGTAATTGTTTTCTAGTAACCAAGATGTCCAGCATAAGGAACATCATGCATTTCCTTAAGTACCAAATTCTTCAGTTCTCCAGAACTAGGAACATAGATTCGATTTTTTTGCATGAGTAATCCATCTTCCTTTATCTTGTACTCCTTTACTTTCTGTTCTACATTTCCTTGTTGTAAGTTTTCCTTTACCTGTAGGTAATGTTGATATGTAACAAGACCATCTAAAATTCTTCTCTTCAAGTCTAACTAATGCATACTAACAGCAGTAGCATGCATGATATGCACTCTTCTACTAAGTGCATCGACAACTTTATTCTCCTTTCCCTTGATATGCTTGATATCTAAGTCATATTCACTTAAAAATTCCAGCCATCTTGTTTGCCTGTCATTCAAGGTCGGTTGTTCAAAAAGATACTTCAAACCAATGTGGTATGTCCTTAATTTGAATTTCTTCCCCATGAGATAATTCCTCCACACCCTCAAGGCATGAACAATGGCAGCAAGTTCCCAGTCATGTGTGGCATAGTTCCTCTCATGTTCCTTAAGGTTTCTGGACTCATATTGAATGACATGTCCATTTTGCGTAAGGACTCCCCCAAGTCCTTCCTTACAAGCATCTGTACATACCACAAAACTTTCATTTGGGTCAACAATATTTAATACAGGTGCACTAGTAAGTAATTCCTTCAACAGATTAAAATTATTTTCACACTTCAGTGTCCATTCAAATTTAGCTCCCTTGTTTTGAAAATAAGTGATGGGATGAGAAATCTTAGAGAACCCTACTATGAACCTTCTATAGTATCTAGCTAATCCCATAAAATATCTGACGTCTGACACATTTTTTGGTGTTTTCCATCCTCTAATGGCTTCAATATTCTCTAGATCTACTGCTATGCCCCACTCTGAAATAATGTGTCCCAAGTAATGGATCTTCTTTTGATAAAAATAACACTTACTCAACTTGGCATAAAATTGTTGTTCTCTCAGTACTTACAACACCAATCTCATGTGATTTTCATTCTTCTCTTCAGACTTAGAATAGATAAGTATGTCATCCAGGAATACTATGACAAACTTGTCTAGATAATTTTTGAATATGCCATTCATTAGGCACATGCATACAGTTGGAGCATTGGTTAGTCCAAAAGGTACCACTACAAATTCATAATGCCCATACTTGGTCCTAAAAGTTGTCTTATGAATGTATTCTTCCTTGATTCTTACCTGATGGTATCCCGCTCTCAGTTCAATCTTTGAAAATCTCTTTTGTCCTCTTAGCTGATCAAAAAAGTCATAAATTCGGAGTAAAGGATACTTGTTCTTTATAGTGTACTTGTTCAACTTTCGGAAGTCAATACACAGGCTCAAGGTTCCATACTTCCTTTTGACCAAAAGTACTGGTGCTCCCCAAGGTGAAACACTTGGATGTATGTACCCTTCAACAATTCATCCAACTGCATTTGTAATTCTTTTAATAATGGTGTGCTCATTTGTAAGGTGTCTTCAACACCGGGGCAGCTCTTGGCACTAAATCAATTGAGAAATCTATCCCCCTTCTTGGTGGAAATCAAAGTATTTCTTGGAATACATCTTCAAATTCCTGTAGCACCGAGAAATATTAAAGGCTTGGACCCTTTGTATCAACTGGATACTCCACATGGGATGCATACAGTTGACATCCTTTTCTAGAAAATCTTTTCAGCTGTAAGGCTGAAATATCCCCTATAGAGATGGGTCTTGGAACTCTTCTCACAATGATTTGTTTTCCATTTCCATCAAGACATGTGAATGTCTTGTTATGACAATCTAGGACAACATGATGCTTATCCAACCAATTCATTCCAATTAGAATATCATAAGACCCCAATGGTATGATGTTTAGATCAGTACTAGTATTCACGCCATTAAGACTTATGGAACAACCTATGATGATATCATGGATTCTTCTTTTGGTTCCAGTGGCTAACTGAACAAAAAATGTTTTTCCAAGTTTACTTTTCTCCAAATGTAATCTATCCACTATCTTAGGATAAATGTAACAATGGCTTACTCCTGAATCAATCAAAATAGCAACAGGCTGATTTATGATCTTACCTTCTACCTCGATCATATTGGACTGGTACTCTTCTTGTCAATCATTTAAAGATTCGTATTTTCTCCCCATATCTCTGACTGTTGTAGCCTCTTGGATGTTGTGCACAGTTTTCACTCTGTCCTTTTTCTGTGTGAAATCCTTTTACAGGTGTTCTTCCTTGCACCCCCAACATTGGATCGGTAGTATTCCCCTTTTTCCCAAGGAGTCTTCCTTCTTGAAATCCTCCTTAGCATACTGATCTTGATGATTTCTACTAGGCTCATTCTTATTGAAGGGAGGTTTGAATATTTTCCTCCTCTGATCGGACTTCACATTCTTCTTGTCCTTACAATATTTATGTAGGGATTCTCTTCCCTGTCCTTTCTCAAACAAGTATTTATCCTTCCTGCTGGCCTTAGTGAAGGTCTTGGGTTCATCATACATGATTGTTTCCTTATAGAAGGATGTCAATCCACTTAGAAATATCTATATTTTCACTTTCTCATCACCAATGAACCTGACATACTTTAACAATCCCAATAACTTATTCTCATATTCTTCCATGGTCATGCTTCCCAACCTGAGTTCAAAGAACTCCTGCATTTTCTTGTCATAGAAATTCTCTAAGAGGTACTCCTTCTGTAAGTACTTCTTGAATTGTTTCCAAGTGATCCTACTTTCATCAACATGTCCCACTTTCTTCAATTGGTCCCACCACACTGCAACTTTCCCATGTAAATGGTAGGTGGAAATCCTGGCTTCTAGGTTTGATGAATAGTTATGCAACTAAAAATATCTTCCGATCCCAAGCAACCATGCTTCATAATCATGTTCCCTTTCTCTTTCACCATTGAAGGAAGGTGGTTTATGCTTCCTCAACTCCCCTTGCAAACACTCTACCTGTGGTTTCCTTCTCTGGTGTCTAATAGGAGACACTTATGGACTGCTTATAGGATCATTCAATGCATAAAAATTTCTTCCTGAGTAAGGAGGTGAGTGGTGTCCATGAGCTATGTTGGTACTTCTGGAATAACAAGCTCTCCCATGATCATCTCTTCTTTCATGACACCTTCCTTCTTCCTCTTGTCTTGAGTTTGATCCCTTCTTCATTTTCTTCCACAACTAATTTAAGCTCTGCAACACTTGAGCATTTATTCATCTTTTCTCTCTCATTAGTCTCTCGTTGTCTTCTTTGTTACTCTTTGCTTCCATTTTCAGGCTTCTTACCGTTTCTATTAACATATCCTTCTCTTATTTTCCATTTCATCCATTGGACTCTGTCTCTTCATTATTGATCATGGTGTTCTAGCCTTTGGCTTCCTTTTCTTGACTAGAGGATCCCTCACCTTCCTAAATTTCCTCAATTAGCATCCTGAGCTGATTCACTTAAGCCTCTTAATTCTGCAAAATGTGCAAGCGACCATTTTGTTAGAATTATGCGTATGATAGACAAAACAAAATTCCAAACCATGATACAAGTCTCTTTCTTGTTTTTGGTCATGGAGATTATATCCCCATTCTCCAAGAATAACAGTGTCCCGTTATCCTTAGTCGATAGACAGTTTCACCCTACCCAGACACTTCCTCCAAACCACCTCCCAAGGTGATCTCGATTAGAAACTGCAGCTAAATTCTCCCTTACCAATTTTTTATCTCGAAGACAAACAAATATTCCCTTATCCCTCCTTTCCTCAGCTATAGATCTGCATATGACCATGACCACGACCCTGCGCTTAGCTGAAAAGTTTTTTTCCATATCTTAGGGACTTCGAGACTTTCAACCAGGACTAGATCAACAATCCTCATCTTCTCTCATGATCGACAATCAAGATCCACTTCAGGACTCTGCGCTTTGGGATTCTCAATATTTCTCACTTGCCTCCTCCAAAAACAACTTTACCTGAAGTTCCTGATCTATCGACAGGTGTCCTCCCACAGATCAGTGACTTTGAATCCTTTCGGTGCTTCAGGCTTTGAAAGTTTCAAACTTCCATCCTGCACTTTCTCCTGAAGTGATTTTACCCACAGTCGATGATCCTTCGACACATGTCCTCTGGAATCAATGATGATATATACTCCAGTCTTCGGGCCCTCGACAATTTCAACCCAACACAAACTATCACGTTATTCCCTTCTAGATTTTCGGGTCTTTTGGACTACATGATCTGTCGCCACGTGGAGAAACGCTGGAAGCGGACACATGGCCCAATTAGGCAGGTGACACATCTCACTTTCTAATCGACTTTTCAATGTTCCAAATGCCCAAATATTACTCACACGTGGCACACATCCCATGTTTCCATGTCATCCCAGCTGAATTCATCGTGCCTCATCACTTTGGCTCTTCAGGCTTCGGGGCTTCATGAGTTTTCAAACTAGCACTTTTCCAATTCTCCCGAACTCCGAATTCCTGAACTAGCGAATCTGTCACCATGTGTCCTCCTGGATCAGACGGCCAAGATTCACTTTGGGTCTTCACCCGGATTCCATGGATCTTCTCCATGTGTCCTCCTCAATATGATGGCTATGATTTCTTCGGGGCTCCAGACTTCGAAGATCTCAAAACTCAACCTTTCTCCTTGAAATATTTTTATCCAAAGTTCATGATTGTTTGATGTGTGTCCCCTACGGATTGATGACCACGATTCCTTCAGTACTCCAGACTTTGGAAATATCAAATATCAACTTATTTGGCCCAGTGGATTTTATTCAAAGTCATGGATCTGTTGACACATGGCTCTTGGCAGATCAATGACTGAGATCTTCTCAGGTGATCGGACGGTCGAGATTTACTCCGGCTCTCTGAGCTTTAGTAGTCTGAAATATCAACTGAAACCTTTTGAATAGTTTCCTTCAAATTAATTAATTTGTTGACACATAACCTCTTGGTGATCGAAAATCATGATATACTTCGAATGATCCGACAGTCGATGTTTTACTTTGGGTCTCCAGCTCTCTGAGCTTCGGGACTTTCAAAACTCAACTTCTCCTCACTTGCTCTTTCCCGAAGTGATTTCACCCAAAGCACATGATCGGTTGGAGTGTGTCTTTCTATGGATCAATGGTCCTCAACTACTTTGACTATTAAAAGTTTCTATGTTTGATCCCTAACCTGTCACATCACTTCATGCCTTTCAATTTGCAGGGGCATGCATTGACATTTTTGGAATAACCTGCTTCTCTCCCCACAATTCTCTTGATCCTAACATGTAACCCCTTAGGGAAACCATGATTTGGATTGCAGGAACTCCTGGGGAAATTATCTCCCATGCCAATCGGTTCCTCGCAATGCCTATTGGTCGTTGATCTCTCTCTCTAATGGGATTCAATGGTCGCGACCTTTAAATTTCTTCCTTTTCATCAGGCGACTCTTGTTTACCTGTCCTTCAATCTAACAATCCCAGATCTCCTCGATCCTACGGTGGAAATCTCTCCTAAACTAAAAGGAATGATCATTATCCCTCGAACCCTCACATATGTTCTATGACATTTTGTCTCCTGCATAGCTTCCATAACTCCATTCCTCCTAATCTTTTCAAATTCATGGTCAAAGTTCTATATTGACGATGATATTCTAACCAATAGACCCAACCCATACCATCCTGGTGTTTCAACCATAAGTTTTGATACCAATCTGTAACACACCCAGCCACCCATAGGTTGGGTACATTACCTGCAAGCTCGCCCTCAGACTTCTTTCTTTTTCTGATAGATTCTTTAGTTATTAAGGATGAATAAGAGAACATATTTAATCACATGCATTCCAATATCCAATAAGCATGCATAACCTAGATATTATGTTAAACGATAATTAAATATACACAATGGAAATACATTCATACACATGTAGATGATAATTAAATTACACAATGGAAATACATTCATAGAGAGATAGTAATATCAGGACAGAGAGAACTTATCTTTAAGAAAGCTGACACCTATTGGATGCAGACCAAGGATGTTCCACCCATCTGTAGACACCACTGCTCCAAATCTCAATAGCAGTGTCACCCATGAGCCAGGGATATAAATCCACAAGGACGGTTCAAGAGTGTAATTGGGTTCCCAAACTGGTCAGCTCTCAGGATATCAGAGGTTTCCTAACACCCACAAAAATCCAAGTACCTAGCTCTCTTCTGCCCATCCTGTGACACCCGAGAGAATAGACCTCCACGCTTCTCTGCCACGCAGTCCCTCAAGTATTCCTTCTCCTTCCTGCCAGGGCTTCCAAGATAGCTGGTCCATAATCTTAATGATGGAACTCTCAAGCCTCGTAGTTGTGAGAAAAATAGGGAATAGGCCAATGCATGTCATACATGCAAGCCCCAAGTCACGATTGGATCACACCAACGATCACTACATCCAACTATCCCGTGGCTAGTTCTTCAACAACTCCATTTCCTTTCGATTTTCCAACCAATATGTAGGTGAGGATGGGTCGATGAATGGGTTAGGTAGTGCATGGGAGTGTGTTCATGGGATTGTTTAAGGAAGGAACGGGTGAGTGAACATGAAAAAAATGCACAATTCCTCTGTCAAACCCTCCCATTGGACCAGAGGCGGGTTTAGGTAACCTCGTGGGGAAAACAAGAAACTCCTAGCCTCCCCAAGAAGTTCACATAACCGATCCCATCCCTTAGACAAAAAGGGTAATAAGAAAATAGGAATAACACTTAATCCTTGAAGCTCCCTCTCTTGTGGAATCATAGCCCCCTATAAATATAGTCCTTGTCCATCTAGAAACAAACGATGTGTTTATTATTATTAATGATCAAAACATTACATTTCTTGGGCATATTGTCCTTTTAATAATTGTTTGGGCACTCAAGCCTCTCAACATTGTAACAATACATTTATTTAAAAAAAATAGGGGTTCAAAACCTGGGGTGTTACACCCCAGCTGACCCTCCTGACATACATATTGAACCTTGCCTAGGGTTCCATTGAATGTGGAAGGGGATTCCCCTGACCAACATCCCTTGTGAGGGAGATGAGCCCTACCAACGACTCCAAAGACTTTGTGTGGAATATATTTCTGTGATCACTCCCTGGGAAGGAATGGCACCTTGCATAGGGTTTTATTGACCAAATATGGGGTTTCCCCCAATAGAGAAATAATATGAAGAAAAATAGTTATTTCCAAATGCACAAAACAAAGAGAACGACATTGATCCCATCGATGCCATGTAGGATTAAGGTCCCAAATTCCCTCCACTGAAAAAACTATAGTTAACGTTAGGCCCTATATACTACTGAAATGCACCACCGAGTTAAGGGGACAGAGGAGGCATATGAACCCAACCGTAAGGAATAGAATTAAACAAGGAAGTGGTAACTATGGTAGATCCATGTAGGGAGCGTTAGATCTCCCTACCCCTAAACCCATGGTCTGTAAAGTACAGTAAGTAAGAACTGAGTTCAAATCAAAATCGGGAATGCCATATGAGAAGGGGGAATCTGTCATGTTTTGAATGAAAGGAATAGTGGTTGTTCTCCAAATGGATCTAGGAAGGCCTAAAAATCAGAGTTCTCAGAATTAGACAAAAACAAGGCCATTGCATCAGCCTTGTTGCCGATTCTGGCCATATATTGTTTTATGAAAATGGACACCGTACGCAAATGTTATCGTGTTCTGATCGATTTCCCAAACAGTTAAAAAATATTCAAAGTCATCAGTAAATAGGTTTGTATTTTTGATGTCAACAACACATCAACATGATGTGTTAGGTGACATTAGCATTATGTCAACAAGGAAACATGGCAACACCAGGAGGTGACATGTGTCACTCATTCTTGGCATTTTCAGGCCGGGTTGACACTATACATATTTTGACATGTGGACTATATGAAAGAGACAAGTGGCAATCCATACGTGACGTGGCACCATTGGAAACACGACACATGGAAATTACAGAAGTGGGATGGCATCATGAGGTTGAGACATGTGGTAGTGACGTAGCAGGGTTGACTGTGTACTTTGACTAGGAAGATGACTTATGTATTGAATATGTGTTGATTGGACTGTACGGGCCAATCCAGAGGTGAAACGTGGCCCAATCACAGGGTGCCACGTGGCACCCCATATTTGGCCAAGGTTGGCTAGTCAAAAAATTGGTTACTACCTCCACAAGATTTGAGCTCGAGACCTCCAAGTGAGGTAACATACTAACCACCAATGCTAATTTCCCGAGCTGATTTGTTTTTTGTTTTAACAAGTGGAAAAGGGCTTATTTGAGTTTGATTTGAAAGAAGTTTGGGGATGTAGAGTCGATTGACAAGGATAAACAATTGAACAAGGAACTAGACTGCAAGTATTTCGTCCCATGAGACTAGAATCGGGGGACGAAGGGAGGAAGACTAGGGAATAGACACCAACCCGTGGCCACATGGCCATCCACATGACCAGGTGCCAAATGTCAAGGGGCTCAACCGAAGGTTAGGGAGCCAACACTTAGCACTTGGACATATGGCGTGATCCATATGACCAGAGGTCTGGAGAAAGGGGGTTCCATGCCCAATTTTAAAATTTTTGGGTTTTAAAAATATATTGTATGATGTTTTTGGATTATTATGCTGATTTTTGGAGAATTTTGCCCAAAAATGGGGATCTAGAGCCTTTTTTGAGGCCCGAGCTTTGAGGGAATTTGGGAGGAGAAACCCAACTCAAATCCTATATAAAGTAGAGGTTTTTGACAGCATATGAACTTCATAAGAGGAGAAATGATGAAGAACTATGAAACCTAAGCCATTTTTATGTAGGGAAGCCATTGAGGAAGCAAACTTTGGAGGCCATTTTTGAGAGCTAGGCTCAACCTTTTTCAATGTCTTCAGTTGTGTTGGATTATTGAGATCGAGCAGAACACAACAAGACTAGTTTGTAATCCTTTTGAGACACTTCTGATGTAATTTTGCAGCATTGAAGATTAATAAGAAAGCCTTCCCCACTAAGAAAAAGTCTTGGAGACATAGGAAACCTTCCAAAACTCCATTATCAAGATTGATGTTATGGTTTTTTTTTCCTTATGTTTAATTTATGATCTACGTTCTTTATGATGGGTGCTATATTATTTCATTAATATCTCCTTCCTCATTTAAGTTTTTGAATGATAATTTAAAACATGCTTAAACTCAACCAAGTCTTCTAAAGTAATTTTTGGATCAGGTTGAAACTATCAAATGAATCAAACCACTTCCCAAAGTCGTGGGTGTCGAGACAGCTATGGTCCTAACAGGTCAGGGTGAGGGAGGGGGTACAATTCCCCCTCCAAGGACATTCATAACGGGAGTACGAGGACTCCCTGATAAAGTAGCAATGTTTTCTTCCATCACCACTCGTTGAATAAACTGGAGTTCGGGATAATTCACCTTGGGGTGGACTATTTGAATTAAAAGTGGTGACAATAATTTGATGATCTGAGGATTTTTTGGCCTAAAACCTTCGGTCTCAAGGTCAGAAATAATGGATTCCTTCGGGGATGGAAATTCTTCTCTCGGAGCTGGCTCGGGTATAGTTTTTTACGGCCTAGTTGCTTCGAACGATCCTTCTTGATATAGCCTAAGGTTTTACTAGTGTGAATCATAGAGCACACACAAAAAGTTCCTGAAGACAAATCAAGAAGACAACTAACTAATGTGAAGGATAATTACGCCAATCGACACTAGAGCAACTTACTGGTGCAAGTGCAACTCGAACATGGAAGCACCATTCGGATATACTCTTCAATGCATGATCCAATCTATGCTCTAGGTATCATGATATACCCTTGCAATCACCTTTTTAAGTCTTTAAAAATAGGAAACTAAGTTGTCAGCTCTCAGTTAGTCACCAGGTGGGTACAATTGACAATCGGGCTGATCGTAATGAGAAGGATAACAAGTCGGAAGCCCTTCAAGGGTTCAGAAATAAATTGGTCGAGAAGAAAAATGAGGATATCGAATGGATTCAAGGTCCACGAGGCTCTGTAAGAAAATGCGATTAGTATGATTCCCAAGAAAGACCCTCAATATACAATCCCCACTACACTCACTCTGAATTTGGAGGGGTTATATCCTCTACCTTTCCTTACATGACCTATTTTTTAGCCCCTGTGCTAGAGTGGGGTCCAGACTAACTCTTATAACATTGGACATTAGACACTCCCTATGTTAGATTCGAATGTTTGTTTCAAATGGCCTTGAAGAGTTTCCTCTTCACACCTATTTCAAGGCCCTAAAAGCCTAAACTAGTCGTTGAAACCTACAAATAGAAAGTATAATATATTTTAAGTTCAACATTGATTTTATGGGATTGATTTATGCAAAGGATGTGATCGTGCAACTAGTGGTGTTTGAAAGAGATGAAAATGAAGAAAAATTTAGAGCATTTATATTAAAAAAAACAAATTAGATACTTTGAATTTCAAGAAAAATCTTGTAAAACCTTTGTAAATATCAACTTTTAAAATTAATTTTTCAATATCTTATAATTGAAATTTTCCTAAAAAGGTTCTGTTGTTTCACTACATAAAACTACTTGTACTTTTTAGGAAAGAAAGAAAGAACTTTCAAACTGAAACTCTTTTCTTTTACAAACAAGCAACCTACGCTACATTACCAAACTAGGTGCATAACTAAATGCAAAAATTCTTTTTGACTTTTTAAAATGATTTGAACAAGAAAAATCAATTTATTTATTTTTTTTCCTAAGCATAAACAGGACAAAGAGAACAAAACATAAGATTGACATAGATCCTAGGCCAACTGCATAAATGATGGGATTCTAAACAAACTAAATGAGGATCTAAAACTCAAAAGTTCACTCTAAACCTCTAGTGAAAACAAAAGAAAACCAAGAAACAAGTTGAAAACAAATATTTAACCCAACCTAAGGATACTAACAAAGACTCTCTAAAGTCCAAGAAATCCATGAGAAGCCCAAAGCTTCTGTCAAGAAAGAGAAAAAATCCTCTTTTTTTAAAACACCTTTAAGACACAAAGACATGGGTTGTTCCACCAGAAGCCTTCATATGTATGTGGGTTTTTGATTGTGTAGACTACGTATGTACATGGGTTGAGCCAATGCAAAGTGCATACACCTCTAATATTTTTCAAGAAACAGAAAGACTAGGCAGACTGATTGGGAATGGAAAGCTGGTAGACAACTTGCATGTGAACATAGACCCTTAAAAGACTCAATCAACTTGATAAAAAATCAAAAGGAAATAAAGAATCCAATTAAAACCCAAAAACCTCCCTCTAAGACCCTAGAGAGATTCCCCAGTGGAGTCATCAATTTTACTAGCGGGGAAAGTCCCTGTATTACTATATTCGGTCGAAGTATAGGAATATTATTTATCTCCCTTAACATACAATCCTATTTATAAAATACCCCAAACAATATGACCTTAAAATATAAGAGGATGAAAAGAGGGTGTACCTTAGGTCCTTTCGGGTGGTGTTGACCTCCTCCTCCTTTGTAGTTTCTTGGAATACTAGTTTCCTCCCAAAGATGACCTGCAAACAATTTAGACAATAAAGCTACAAGAGATTATATCTCTACTTATCAATGTTAGGGTTGATATACAAATTTTAATACATTAATCAAATAAGAACAAAAACACAATATTTGGGACAGAAACATAATTATTTTATTCATATGTGAATATTACAAAAGTTACAACCTTCTCATTGGCAGATGCTTTTCGAACCTCGTCAAGGCTCCTCCTACTTTTGCTCCAAGTGCATCATTCTCTTAATACCTCTCACAATGAACTGATATCCTTAAGAAGTAGGGAATGGATTGTATAGGGAGAGAGATCGAGGGGGAATGCTGAGGCCAAATCTCAGAAAGGGCTCCAAAGTTTGGGCTAAAAGGGGAAGGTATTTTGGAAGAGTTTCTTTGTTCTATTTCTTGATGATAGAATGGGATCCAAATACCTCCTTTTATATGACAAAAGGATATTTATTCATTTTGGGGATGGGCTATAGCAGGTGAATTGGTTTGGAAACCATTGATATCCCATAAACTCTGTCAAATTCCTTGAAAATTTTTATTTTTTTCAACTTTCGGAGGTAAACACTGGTTGTTTAGTGTGCATCTAGTGTATGTATGTGGGATGTCTAGTATGAAACTAGCATATGTATGCGATAATTAATGCAACAAACTATGTACATTCTCCAAAAAATGGATTTTTAAAGAGAGATCCTCAACAGTAATTTGGAAAATTATGCAAGTAGAAAGTTCAATGCCATGTATGGATAGGTAGGGAATTTTATGGCTATCATAGTTATTCCTAAGTAAAGTGAATTATAATAAGACAAGATAACGAGAGTGCAATATGATGTAAAATCCTCCCTACCCAAGTGGAAATTTTAATGCAAACCTCTACTTTGGAAATTCCTAAAGAAGTACACGCAACCTACCAAAAAGTTGATTTGTTTTTCCTTGAAGTAACAAGTTTCACAAACTAGCTTCTATTTACTAACTCTATTCTCATGGAATGATACAAAATATCATATTTCAAACATATTTCTACACTACTAGAAACAACAAAAGATATATATGCAAGCATCACACCTCATCATAACCATATCCCACACTAGTGATGATGCTAATGTAGGTGTGAAGGGTGAACTTAAATGCACAAAGACTTGTCTATATGTCACGCCCAAAGTATTCCTACTCGAGACAAATACCACATTTGACCCAATCACCCTCAATACCACTAAATCAAACCATGCATCATTCATCACCAACATCTTCATGAGATAGTTCATACTCCAAAAGGTAGCTACCACAACTTCAATAACTTTGTGTCAGATACTATAACTAAGGTATTGTTAGGAACAGTTGTAAGAACCTTCCTTCCCACACATATTTCCATGATTTTTTTGTTTGGAATGAAGGCTATCTCAAATTACTAAAGTACCGGAAGCAAATGAGACACCTTGGAATGAAGAAATATACCCTCTCTATCTTTGAGACTTCAAAGATTTTATTTTTATCTTCTTTGGGGATCGTTCTTTTCATCCATGAAATCTCTAACATGTATGGAGTTCCAAAATACAATGGCATACACGAATACCTAGTCAATAGATATGTACACAAAGATATTGGTGATAAATAAACCATTTGATCTCTCATTCTTTTGAAACCCTAGATCCAATTAACATATAAGGTGTCCTGACAAACAATTAGATCCACCTCTCAAAGAACAAAATTGGAAATTCAACAGTTAGATCAACCCTCTTATCAAGCAAATCGACCTTCTGATCAGTAGATCCCAGAATCCAAGATGAAAATCACACCCTCAATAGAAAAATCGACTATTAGAGAGACAAATCTAATCCTCAACTGAGAAATACGCCCATTACACTTATAAATTTGATAAAAACACAATTGTACCTCTACAATTGGAATACAAAATGGGTCGTATGGAAAAGCCCACGTGAATTTTATAAAAACTTGATTCATACAATTTTGGAGAGGAGTGTGAGGATGTTGATTTAGTAGACGACATAGAAACAAACCTATAGAAAAAAAATTCACACAAAAAGGCCTCCTAGATCAAAAGTTATCAGGTTCAGAAGAAATGGCTAGGAAAAAAAAATGTCTCTTAAAAATAATAGACTTGGTAAACAACCAAACCTAAAAATTTGCCAAAAAACTTTTGGTTAAAAAAAAGGACTAGGTTAGTCTAGGAAAATTAATTTAAATATGGGAAAACGAAAGACAATTTTGACGAACAAATATTCGATCTTGATTGATTCCTGTAGTGAAAATTAAATTGGTTGTCTACCTAAAAAATGCAGATCCACAAGAGAAGGCAGTTCAATCAAACAAATCCACTGAAACCTGATGCAAAAATCCAAAAAATAATTTTTGCAAGGAAAAAGAACTCGATAACCATATGTGATACCATGTGATACCATGTTAGAAATTTGATACCATGTGATACCATGTTAGAAATTTGATACCATGTTAGATCCAAGAAATATGCAATAACATATAATGAAATTGAACTGATCTAAAATACTATGCAAAGAATCAATAAATAATATAACAAATAATGTAAGAAAAGAGACAGTCAAGAGACAAGACAAGAGACAAGTGTTTGCGTGAATAAACCCCAATGTGGGGAAACATCCACAGAATTTGGTCTTCTATTCCTCATGGAAACTCTCTGATCTTACAAGGAAAGAGAACATGCAAGAATATGTGTGTTCTGGCCTAAGGATTCATGGGGTCGAGGCTAAATATCAATACCATAAACCACTCCCAAAACAATGACACCCCTAAAGGGCCTTCTTCACCTTTTTTATATAAGAGAGAGAGAAAAGTAAACAATTCCCATGATACATGTGGGATTAATCCTTTTTACAATATAGGGAGTTATTGAAGAACAACATTACAAAATATCATATCCATGCAATCTAAGGCCACTAGGAAATCGTTAACACATTCTAACAAATAGATGCTTCTCATAGTTAAGTTCTTGCACTTCGATTCAATTATATATACATAATTTTTTTCCTAACTAAGCCCTTGTTTCATGTATAATTTGACAAAAAGTGATAACATGAGACCATTTTTTTATTTTTTCTCAATGTTTTCAAGATACCTCTCTACCTTATTTCTGAATATCTTAGGTATTTCATTGTCTCAAAGGTTGAGAAAGAGACATGATCTATTCTGACACATATCAAATCAATAATATGAGTCTTCTCTTCATATCAAAATTGATAAACCATTTGTTCAAATATAGCCTACTAGTCCCTACAAACTAAGTCTCACTATGCAAATAAAATTCTTTATCTCTCTCAAGGTTCAAGTTGAAACCAAAAAAACTTACCACATAAATAATAGTCCACCTTTTAGTTTGGGTTCTCCTTGTTTCAAGATCCAAGAGTTTTAGTTTTTTCTTAAATAAAAAATATAATTGTATTAATTTTAAATTTATCAAGTAAAAAAAAAAAATTGTTAAAAACTCATTTATATTATTTTTAATTATATATATATATATAATAAATTATAAGGAAAGATTTGATTCTTATATATATTTTTAAAAGTAAAAAAATAATAGAGATTTACCCCAATTTTGATTAAAAACTTTTAAATTCTATAATTTATAGACTTATGTTTTCTGTTATCTTTGGTCAATATATTGTAACTCATTCATAGTCAATTTCAAATGAGTTAAGTTTGATTTTAGAAAAAATCTTAAAATTTTTAATTGTTATACGATTTGATTAGTGTCATAGATTGTCATTTGCCATCATAATATTACATCTTGATGCAGGCCCCCTCTCTTCCTGGGGTTCTGCGACCTCCCGGTGTAGGATCTTTCTTTATTCTGAGTCGGATCGACTCTTTGGGATTCCGTTTGAACCCAAAACAATTAGATACAAGCCCCTTTTTTTACTTAGGCGTAGGTCCTGTGATACCTGGACCCTCTGTCTGTGCACTCTGGGCACTCTTCAATTTTTGGGCGCTAGATCCTTTTCATTAGTCCCTTCCTACATATGCCCCTTGGCTATGACCCTATGTAAATATGCAATTGCAATCACAGGAAAGAGTGGTTTTATACCAACCCGCTTTTCACCCCGCAATTCACCTCCAAATGCCACGTATCCCTTTGTTGAAACCATGGTTGAAATTGCGGCCCACTCAAGGAAAATTAACATCTGAGCATGTCCATGCCTCACAATCCTTTTCGTCCATAAATGTCTCCCTTTCGATGATGATCCGTGATCAATGACTATTATTTATCCTACCTTTCCTTTCTTCTTTCCTCCTTCCACGCTCGATCTTGGATTTCCACGATTTGTCGACACGTAGCTCCCTTCCAATCAACAACTGTGGCTCATTCCATCTTTTCGGCCTTTGGGAGTTTTGACTCTCAACTTTCGCTTCTTCCGTATGAAAATATTCTGGAGTAGAAGATTTGTTTCCACTTGTATCCTTGGATCTATGGCTAGGATCCCCTCCATGAATCCGACCTTTGGGAATCTAAAATGTCAAACTCTCATTTCTTCCAAAGAGATTTCTCTGAAATGGAAGATCGTCTACCACACGTCCTCCTCAATTGATGTCTCTGCTCCCGCTTCGAGACTTTTTCTTCCTCAACCAAATCAACGGTCCTTCCATTCCCTCCTTGATCAATGATCAAGGTCTTCTCTGAGTCTTCGAACCTTTTCTTCCTTCGCTTTCCTCCAGAGATATAGATCTGGTGTTGTGTGTCCAACTTCACATCGATGACTCTCTTTGTTTCTGGGTCTTCGGCCTTCGAGATTCTCAAATTTCAAAAGACAAAAATCTCCAGAGTGAATCCTTTCATAGTGTCAGATCCTCTGACACTTGTGCTCCCTGATCCAATGATTATCCAACAGAATGAATCTCCATCCTCCATGCATTCTTTCGTAGACCAATGATCCACGTGACCCCTTTGGGATCAACAACCCTTCGGGCTTCGGTGCTTCAAAACTTTTTGAAAATCAACTTCTCAAAAACCCTAGAGTATTATCCTCTTAAGGTCATGATCTAGTGACACCTATCCAATCCAGATCAACATCTATCATCCACTTCATCTATTCGGGTGTCGATGTTTTCAAACCCTTATTCTTCGTGTTCTTCCAGAGTTCACGATATTTCGCCACGTTCCCTTTTGGATCTAATGGTACAGACTTCCCTTCCCTTTGGATTCTTCATCTCTTTGGGCTTCGGCTCTTCGGACTTCAGGAGTTTCAAAATCATATACACTCATTTTTCCCGAAGTGCATCTATCTGAAATCTCAGATCTACTGACAACTATCTCCTTGCAGATCAATGACCCTCAACTCTTTGGATATTCAAGTTTCGGGGGTTTCAAGTCTCAAAATTGCCTCCTCCTCAACTCATGGTTTATGATGGCTCGAATTCACCTTGGTGATCCAATGTTTGAAGTTGACTTTGGACAATCTGATGGCTCATATCTCCTTCGGCTGATCGAACAAATGAGATTCACTTCAGATTTTTGGCTCTTCAGGATTCATAAATCTTAAATCTCAAACCTTGGTGAGTTCTTTCTCGTGCATGTGCGAAGTGCTAATGCTCATGGACCTTGTTCTAATCAGATGACTATTGATCCTCTTTGCTCAGATCCAACGAATGGGATCTGTTCTTCATCCCTGTGCTTCCTTCGTTCACTGGACATAGATCTAATGGTCGAGGTTCCTTTCCACAATCAATCAGACATTTTTTGTCGCTCCTTCTCCTGAGCTTTCAACTTCTTCCGCATTAGAATATTTTTTCAGTGTTCAAAGGTTTTAGCCTTTGAACTTCCTCCTGCAAACCCTAGTATCTAAGTCTCACTTGCAATTATGAAAGAGTTATCCCTTCTGATATTTTGGACTTAGAATAAGTCCATCACCCACACACTCCTTACGTTATCCCTTATGAGATTGATCTCCTTGAATATTTTGATCTCCCATGCACTCCTTGCATTTATGGGATTTCATCAAACTCAGATCCGAAGGATTTCCTGTAAACAAATTCTTCTCACCCTCTTGGCGTTCTCCTTGCTCAATGCACACCTTGCAAAGCTTCTTATTACAGAGTGTTCAGTAACTCTGTCTCTTTACAAACTCAACATCGAGTTCTTTCAATGCACTCCTTGCACTTCTACTGATGAAGATCCAACGCTATCTCTCTTGAGCTTTCCTGAGGTTAACTCACCTTTGTCATGCACACCATACGAAAAATGTGTACTCCCTGCACTCAAAAACTCAAATGAGAGAAACAATGGAAACTTATTTGTTACTTCACCAGTTCATACATTAAAAAAATGAATGAAATATAAAATAATAACAATGAACAAAAATTCATAAACACACTATATGCGGGAAAAACTATTTTTCTATTATCTCTATGTGTCTATACAGATGTTTACAAAAAATGGACTTCAAAAGAGTCCCAATTCTCTCAAGTTCTCCTAATCTAACTCTATCCTGAGTTCTGATTCTGAGACCTCTCTTGAGTTCTCCTTTTCCTATCCAACCTTTCTACAAAAATCCCTCTCTGAATCCTCCTAATTCTCCTAATTTTCATAATGAAATCTGATACAATATCTTCTTACAAAAGAGGGGCTCTACGAGGTTGTCCTCTCTCACCTAACCTCACGTATTACATTGAAATTTTCATAAATGGCCATCTAGTCTGAATTGAACCTAGAGCCATCAACCTGTCAGCCATTAAAGGTGACCTTATCTTCTGCCTGTTCAGTATATGTCTTGGTTTTCACTCAAGCTTATAACATGAATCTGTATAGGATTATATTTCAAATTTAAAAATGGGAGGGTCAATGCCTCTCCTTCTCTGAAATGCGCGTTGATGTGCTGGAATGTTGGCGCGTTGCTGAGGTGGAGCGATGCCCCTGCATCACATCTTCTCATCTCGCAGGTGGTATTTACATGTGGTTTCTAAAAATATAGCTATGCTTGCTATTCATAATTTTTATTCTACCGAGGTATTGTTGAGATGTGTTGATGAATTTCCCACAATTTTGTGGATTGTAACAGATTTAGTGACTCCGTTTATTTATTTTGTTGTTGAAACAAATCACATAATGTGTGGATCCATATAATTGTTTGAGAGATTTTATAAATCCATGTAAGCTCATAGAGGAGAAGCGTCTTGAGAGAGGTTGAGTGTCTGTAAGAATGGTTTGTATGATATACTATCTCCCTTGAATGATAACGATAAATAAACTGAATATCATGGTCCCATGGATGTTTCTCATGTGAAGGGTTTTACCATGTAAAATCATCATGTTAATTTGTGTGATTACTAATTTCTCCATTTTGTAATAGTTCCATTTAATAGATTAAAAATTTATTCTTTTGTTGAAGAACAACTATTGGTATCAGAGTAGGTGGAGCAGGTGCAATAGATGTGCCAAGTCAAATTCTTTGCATATATTTGTGAGCACAAGAAATTTTTGACGTGTTTTGGAAGTTGAGGGAAGGTGGATTTGAATAATGAGAATCCTTAATTTTTTTCACCATCTTAAATGATTGATATTTTTCTATTTAGTACATCGACATTCCCTAGGCAGTGTTAGGGGAACGTCAGTGCTAAATAACTTAAGAAAAATGAAACTTCTCCTCCTCAGCGTGCCCAGTTCAAGTGGACATGAGCTCCATAGTACAGTGGCACACCACATTCCACTCATATAGACCACCATTCTCAATGTTGATGCACCCTAGGAATCCTTAAAGCAGTGTCGGTCTGAAAGTCGATGCTCCTTGTGAAGCTCAAAGGACCGTTGTTCACTCAAACCATTGAAAGAGCGAACTTGTTGGTATGTTAGCAAAGTATTAAAGATGAGTTATTAAAGTGGTCTTCAAAAATCCATGAGATGACAAGAAAACAACGTATATGCAACTTCATATAAATTATTTTGTTATTGCACAGAAGTCAAAGTATATGGCAGAGAAAACATCAAAGTTTTTTTTTTTTGTTTAAGCATGAAATTCGCATGAAGAATTGCCTAGTGGACTGGAGATATAATTTTTTAAAGGATTATAAAGTAAATGGGTGGATGTCATATATTTATATTTAATTATTTATGATTTGAAACCTTTTTTATTTATGATTTGAAACCTTTATTATTTAAGGATCCATTTTTAACTATATAAGATTATTTCTCCCTTTATAAGTTGTCGTATTTGGGGTGATTTATGCAAATGGCGAAGGTTTAGAGTTCAAAGTTTGAGGTAGAAAAAATTAGTGGGAAAAAAAACTTTGAGCTCTCAAAGCTTAAGATGTAGGATCTCCTGGTGCAACAAGGGAGGCAAAAAGCTTTGGCAAGTAGGGAAAAGAAACCAACAAGCATGAATAATGAGGAATGAGAAGAATTTGATGCAAAAGCACTCAATACAATTTTCTTGTGTCTGTGAGATGATGTTCTATTTAATATTGTAGGAGAGGATACAACAATAGGATTATGGAACAATATGGAAAGTCTTTATATAACGAAGTTGTTGATGAGCATAATCTTCTTGAAGAAGAAATTATATAGTTTTTGAATGAAAGAAGGTATGATAATTGTAGACCATTTAAATACCTTTAATACCCTTATAGTTCAGTTTACTAGTATGGAAGTGAAACTCAAAGATGAATATAAGGCTATTACACTGTTGTGTTTATTTCCCGAGTCTTGGAATAGTTTAGTCACCTCTATTAGCTTTAGCTCAACATATGTTTTAGATTATGACTCTATTGTTGGAGCTTTGTTGGATGAGGAGATGAGGAAAAAATTTAGTAAAGAAACCTCAACTTCAGAGACGGTATTTGTGAGAGGTTGAACCAAAGAAAAAGAACACAATGAGAGAATTTCTTCATGATCTAAGTCAAGGGGCATAAAGGGTAGAGTAAAATGTTGGTACTATGGAAAAATAAGGCATCTGAAGAAAGACTGTTGGAAAAGAAAGGAATGTGAGGAGAACTCTATGAAAGAGCCAATCTTGGCTACAAAACATCCAGGTATGAATGATGAAGTTTTATCCATTTCTACTAGTTTCCAATATCATGTAGAATGGTTGTTATATTCAGGTGACTCCCACAGTGTGTAATAACATAGAAACTAGTTCATTTCGTACCAATCTGTTGATGAGGGTGTAGTGTTTATGGGAAATGGTATTCCCTGTAAAACAGTTGGGTTTGGTATCATTAGAATCATGATGTTCGATGGTATTTTTATAGAACTAACGAATGTCATATATGTACCTGACATTAATTTAAATTTGATTTCATTAGGGGTTTTGGATTTTGGTGGATATAAGTATGCAGGTGAAGGTGGAGCACTCAAAATGTCGAAAGGTAGTTTAGTAGAGATGAAGGAAACAAAGGTTGATAATATTTATAAGCTAGAAGGTAGTACTGAAGTCGCATCTGAGGTAATAGATGTATTTTCTTGTTTATGGCATAAGTTGAACAAGGTCATATGAGCAAGAAAGAGTTGTAGAATTGTAATTTTCTTCCAGACTTAGGATCTTTGTTTCTGATTTTCTGCTTGTTTGATATCTCTGCAAGTTATGATGGGGTGAAGGGATGTAATGTGTGGGATCCTACTACCCATAATTTTTTCATTAAAATATATATATTATCTATGGAACAACCATAAGGGTTTGTTCAATATTGCAATGGTATATTTGTTTGCATGCTATAGAATTCTTTGTATGGCCTAATGATACCCATGCAACGAACTATGAAACAGGTTTGAAACCTTCATGGTGAGCCAAAATTTTTAAAGGGTAGGTATGACTATATTTTTTATAGTACACTCACTTTCATTATGATATTTGTTGATGATAATCTTGTGGCAAGGAAAAGCATGGTTGCAATCAGTAAAGTTGGAAAAGACATTTTAGATGATGGATCAAGGAGCAACAAAAAAAAAATTGAGCACAAAAGTACATAGAGATGGTATAAATGGTAAGTTGTGGTTGAAGTTCAATATGAAAATTATGAAACCTTCTAATATCCATGTTTCTTTCCATTATAAGGTTTCTTCAATTTTAGGTCTTGTTTGTAATGAAGAAAAAATTATGTCTCGTATACCGCGTGTCAGTTCAGTAGAACGTTTGTTGGATGTGATGAAATGGTTAAGATCATATATTTCACATTTGTTTGATGTTATAATATACATGGAAAAGTCAAGTGGAGTAGTGAAATGGGTGCTGCATAGTTTTAAAGGAACAAGTGTCACCTATAATGGTTTCAATTGTTTAATGTGTGATAATTGTAATTTAGATTTTGCAAGTATTTCAGATAGAAGGAGATCTACCTTAACATATGTCTCAAAGCATTATCTTGGAAGACATGTTGGAGGTGGAGTGATCCCTGAGAAAATCCATATTCTAGGAAATTGTACACATGTGTTCACGAAACTAGTGTTATTAGAGAAGCTAAAATTTGTGTTTGGCTTCTCTTGGCTTGCAACATAGGTGATGAATAAAATGGACAATGATATTTGGGTAAATTGTTTTCAAGGTGGATATTGTTGAGATATGTCAACCAATTTCCCACGATTTTGTGGATTGTAGCATATTTAGTGGCTCCTTTTATTTAGTTTATTGTTCAAACAAATCACACAATGTGTGGATCCACATACATGTAATAAGTTCTATGTAACTGTTTGAGAGATGCTATAAATTCATGTAAACCCATAGATTCAAAGTCTCTTGAGCGAGGTTGAGTGTGTGTAAGATTGGTTCAGATGTTGTAATATCTCCTTTGAATGATAAATAAACTGACTATCATTGTCTTGTGCATGTTTCCCATTTGAAAGGTTTTACCACATAAAATCGTCATGTTAATTTGTGTGATTAATGATTTCTCTATTATGTAATCATCCCATTTAATCCATCAAAATTTATTCTTTTGCTGAAGAAAAACATGAATTTGACAAAGTAACTAAAGCAAGGAAACTTTGTAGAATTATGAGGAGACAATTACAATTAGAAAACAAATATTGAAGAAAAACATCAAAGATCTCAATTCTTGATATTCTTCCTTCTCATTCCTTGTTTATTTCTCTCATGTCTTTAATGAACAACTAATACATTCATATATAGCCTTCAGATTTCTACAAATCTAGGAATTTCTAGAAAGAATATGTAACAAATTCTAATTCTAATCATCTGAACCTTAAATTATGGTGAGAACATTGACTAACCCTAATTTATGGTACAAATAGTTGAATAAAATTTTTCCAACAATGTAATAGTTTGAGAGAATTTATAGTAATAGGAATTAAGAATTATCTTCAACACTCCCCCTTAATGCTTAATGAGGTGATTGGACAAAAATATTTTTCATGTAATGAAAATTTTCTCTTGGTAGTGCTTTGGTGAAGATATCAGCAAGTAATTTGATCATCTATTCTACAAAACTTTAATTCAAATTCTCCTTTTTCCACACAATATCTTAGGAAGTGATATTTGATATCAATGTGTTTAGTGTGAATATGAAACACTCGTGTTTTACTTATGGAAATTGTAGACATGTTATCACAATAAATAAGTGTGGCATCTTGTTGTTCTTGTTTACTATCCATCAATATTCCCTTCAACCAAATTGCTTCAGATGTTGTTGATATCGCTGCAATATACTTTGCCTGTGTAGAAGATAATGAAATAGTTGGTAGTTTCTTTGAAGAACATCATATTGCACCTGATCCTAAAGTACTTAACCTATATTACTTTTTCTATCATCAATACATGCAACCCAATCACTATCTATATAGCCAACGAACCCAAAATTATTTTTTGAAGTATACCAAATGCCAAAATTGCTTGTTCTATGGACATACCTCAAAATGTTTTTTCTTATCAAAAGTTAAACTTACTTGAACTGTGTATAAATATAGAAATTAAAATTATATCTTGCATAATATAAGGTTTAGTTTCATTAAGATACATGATACTTCGTACTAAAATCCTATAGGATTTAGCATCTAACTTTATTTCTCCATCTTCTGCAAATAACTTTTCATTTGTATTGATAGGTATGCTCATGGGTTTACAATTTTCCATTTCCCATTTGTGAAGAAGATTTGTAGAATATTTTTGTTGTGAAATAAAAATACCATCATTCAGTTTCTTCACTTCTATGTGAATAAAATAATGCATAAAACCCAAATTAGCCATTTCAAATTCATTCATCATAGCCTGTCTAAACTCTAACAAAATACTTCAGGATGCATATATCAAGTCATCTACATATAATAAAACAATAAATAGATCATTTGCACCATTTGAGTTGATATATAATGTGGGTTCACTTTAACTTTTGTTAAATACCCTTTTCATAAAATAGTTATCGATCCTACTATACCATGCTCTTGCAACTTGTTTAAGCCCATAAAGAACCTTTTTTAATATTTTAACTTTATGATCATTTTATTTAACTTCATATCTTTGGGGCTATTAAACATATATATCTTCTTTTAAAATATGATTTAAAATAAATCTCATAAACCAATCATTTATATTGTGTTGTTAGTGCTAAAATAATTCTTATTGTATTCAGTCTTGCAACAAGAGCATATTTTTCATCATAGTCTATACCTGGATGTTGAGCAAACCCATTTTCCACCAACCTTTATTTGTGCTTTTGTATGGACCCATTAGTTTCTTACATTGTTTTCTAACCCATTTTACCCCAATCACTTATTGTTTAGTAGGAGGATCCACAAGCTCCCATGTTTCATTTCTTTTAATCATTGCAATCTCTTAATCCATTACTTTGCACCATGCTTCATGTTTTACTTCATCTTCAAATAATCTTGGTTCTGCTTCAATCTAAGACATTAAAGAAAAATTATAATATCAATAAATTTCATTTAAGGATTTTACCTTTCTTGGAGGATGAGTTGGACTTGAAGCCATACTTGAAGTTGAATAATATGATGGACTAGATGTAGTTGAGTTTCACTTGGAATAATCGCTAGTTTTTTAGGAACATGAGATTCATCTTCCTATATAATAATTCTTGTACATTCTTGTTGTAGTCCTTGATTTGGCATTCTTGTTTTTCATCATAAAACACATCATGACTAACCAACAATATTCCATATTGTGGATTATACAATCTATAAATAATTTTCTTATCACAATAGCCAATAAAAATGCATTTCATACTTTTATCATCTTGCTTTTTTTTTCTTCATCATGGACATGAGCATAAGAATACAACCAAATACTTTCAAATGAGAAACACTATATTTTATTCCACTCCATGCCTCATATGGAGTTATATTTTCAACACTTATTGATGGACATCTATTAATTTATTACACTCCATGCCTCATATGGAGTTATATTTTCAACACTTATTGATGGACATCTATTAATCAAATAAATAGATGTAGATACAACTTCATCCTGAGAAATGGTTGGAAGACTTTTACCTTTCTGCATGCCCCTAACCATTTCAAAAATTGTCTGATTGTTTTGTTCAACCACACCATTCTCATGGGGAGTATAGAATGTTGTCATTTTCCTTTATATGTCATTATTTTTTCAATAGTAATCAAAATTATTAGACTTGAATTCTCCCCCTCTATATGTGTGCAATGTCCTTAAAACATAACCACTTTGTTTCTCAACAATAACTTTAAATTGTTGAAAAATAATAAGGGCCTCAAATTTATATCTAATGAAATATGTCGATGTTCTTCTATTGAAATCATCCATAAAAATAATATTTAAATACTTATTTTTGTTGAGTGACAAGGATTGCATGGGACTACATATATGCATGTACTGGCTCCAATGGTTTTGTTTCTCTCTAAGATTTTCCTACTGGAAATGAGTCTCTATGATGTTTGTCCATAACACATCCTTCACAAACTTGATCAACACAATTAATAAGAGGCAATCCTTCAAACATTTTCTTATTATGTAGTAAATTTAAGACTCCTATATTTATATTCCCGTACATCACCTCTTATTCCATAGCCAAGAATCATCATCATAACCAATTTTTAATGCTCTATCTTATTCATAAGAGAAAATGAAAGAAAATGCTCAGGTTATTTTTGGCTATAATGTGATTATGATTTTTTTATATATATGATGCATTCATTGTTCTTGAAAACAAAAAGATATCCCTTTTCAATAATTTTTCCCACACTCAACAAATTATGTGCTAAACCAGGAACATCTAAGACATCATTAATATGTTTTACTTGGTCTCGTTTTTGTTTTTACTACGATTTTTCATTTACCTTTAACTAAAACTGGCTTGTCATCTCCCAAGAGTACTTCTGACTTTGTAGATTCATCTATCTTGACAAAGTTATCTTTGTTTCCACTTATGTGGTTACAATCACTTTCCAATAACCATACCTCCTTGGAAACCATGTTAGGTGAATCACATGCCAATTACAAAGTGCCCACGTGTACCTTTTCCTCATAAAAATTAACTTGGTTATTTTGTTTTTTCCAACAATTACTTTCATAATGGCCAAATATTTTACAATAAAAACATTGCACATAGGATTTTCCAATTTTTTTTACCTCCATCATTAGTATCATTATATATTCCTTTGTTATTTATATTAAAAAATCTTTTGTGACCTCCACTTCCCCTATTTGCTTATCCTCTTCCTATTCCACAAATGTTTATAACTTCCTCACGAGAAAAATTCTCAACTTCCTGACTTCTATGTATGGAAATATTGTCTTTTTCTTCAAAAGCTCGCTGAAAAGATTTTTCAAGAGATCTATTCATCATTTTCTTAGGAGATTGAAGACATCCCATAAATCCATTCATAGAAAACTGTGTTAAATCTTTAGATTCTTCAATAGCAACAAAAATAACATCATATTTTGCAGGAAGACTTCTTAAATGATTTTTAACAATTTTTTGATCTGTTAAATATTCTCTATAAGATCTATTTTGATTCACTATTCCCATAACTCTAGTGAAAAAATCTTGCATAGATTCTAAATTCTGCATGCAAAGAGTTTCAAATTCTCTTCTAAGAGATTTCAATTTAACACCTACTATCTTCTCTATCTCTTTATATGCTTGTTGTAGCACATCCCATGCCTCCTTTGATTTTGTTCTTGCCACAAGTCTTGGAAAAATAAAATGATGCACTCCTTTTTGGATGACAAAAAAGGTTTTAGAGTTTTTTTTTTCCCCTTAATAAATCTCTTTGGACTTGATTCAAGCCAACGATATCATGAGTATCAGTTGGTTCTATATAACATTTTTCCACTAAATTCCACAATTCCTCTGAAAAAAACAAAGTTTTCATTTTAATGCTCCCAAAACAATAATTCTCACCTTTAAAAATTTGTATTTGAGGATGAGAAATATTAAGACCATTGTTATTGTTGACCATTTCTTTAAAATTTTCAACACTTCTTGATCCGGATTATTTTCGGCACGAAATGAGATCGGAGATATAATAAAGAAATGCACAGAGATATCGCAGATATTCAATAATATAACATAAATGTATCAGAGATGCAACCATAAACACAGATATACAGTAATACATGATTTCTATTAATGAAAGAAATGTACACAGACTGTAAAAATACAGAGTGAAAGACTCGCTAGAATGCTGGAAGCTTATCTCTGAGAAGAGATTTGACGGCTACTCGCATTCACGAGAAGATGATTACAATGAGGCTCTGAAGGCCCTTTTACAATAAACGAGAATGCCAAAAGTCCTAGACATACAAAAACCTAACCCTAGGAGATGAAGCGCCAAAAGTCATGTGGGCCCCGTTTGGGTAAGTGAGTACATCAACTTCTCGGGGTCGTAACTTTTGCATACGATCTCTGTTTTAGGCGTGTGATAGCTCGTTGGAAAGGTATTTTTGAGGAGATTAATTTTGGGGGATAAATTATTCCTTTGGATATCATTGAGAACCTTGATATCGAAAAACCTTCATTTGGACCCTCAAAATGGCCCCGAAAGTTAAAACCTGCAAAAAATAGTAAATTGCAAAAATGGCCAGAAAACTGTTTTGAGCCATTTGGAAAAGGTGAGTGGCCACCGATATCCACCTGGATCAATCCTCACTCCTTAGGAAGCAATGGTCTCCATTACGTTGAGTTCCCGGGGGAGAGGGAAAAGCATTTGTTGAATCTGCATATTTGTGAGTTGTTTGTCTTGTTGGAGACGTCGTGATGCTTAGTTTGTGGAAATATATCATGAACTTGTTGTGGTTGAGGCTGCTCAACAAGTCGAGATACATGGGAGGACGATGTGCAGAAGGAATCTTTGCACTTTTCTATAGCCTTGTCAACCTGCTTCTGTTGGATAAAATGTGCTTGGGGCAAGGTTGTAGTGGTTGCAATGTCCTTTTGTTCTTCTTTTGAACAGATTGTGAAGAAGCTGAATTTTGCAGTATGAGATACTACCTTGCGGCACTTTTTAGGTGGAACAATAGTTGGAACTACCTCTGTTATTCTGTAGAGATTACCCCCCACAGTAACAATGACACTATGGGGTCGAGACTCATAAACAACATGGCGTCTCCACATATATGGTTGGCCCAAGAGAACATCATAGACATCCAGTGGGGAAACATCACATAATACCTCATCCTTGAAGGGTTGGATGTCATATGACAATCGACACTTTTGGTTGACACAGAGATCTCGTCCTTGTTGAGGCCACCCGATGTTGTATGGCTACGGGTGTGGTGTTGTCGACAATCCCAACCATTTGACGACCTCTGCTGAGATGAGGTTTTTCTGGCTTCCGCTATCAACAATAAAATGCAGCGAGGTCCCCTTCACCCACATCTGTGAATGAAAAAGGCTCTCCCCCTCTTCATGATCTGTTGTTTCTTCTAGTTGAATTACTGCGGTCACGACAATAGCAGTGGGGTCTATGTCGATGATCTGTCTTTTACCATTATTTTCAGAATCAAATTCTGAATCAAGGTTTGGCTCCTTGTCTTTGATCTCGGCCACCAATGACTATTTTGAGCAACATTCATCGGTGTTGTGCCAAGGTATTTTGTGGAACTCACACCATTTTCCGGTGTCCTTCTTTGTCTTCCTGTGACCCTTATTTTCCTGTGTCTTGGACTGGTTTTCAGGAGACTGTTTGTTTGGGCCGTCTTTGTCATACTTTGGTTGTTGCGGACTTGCAGACCCGAATTCTCATTTTTTCTGGTGCTTAAATTTATGTTCAATTTTAACAGCATATCGATAAGTAGCACCGAGTGATGATATGTCCAGAAAATCCATTTCAGTTTGGATGTATCTGTGTAGAGCCCCACGGTATTTCAGAACCAAATGTTGCTTAGAGTCTTTGATACCCAGCTTGGTGCAGAAGGTATGGAAGGTATTGGTGAATTCCGAAACTGTTTGGCCCCTCTCTTGCCGCAGTGTGTTCCATCTCATGTACTAGTCCTCATAGTTGCCAACAGGGTAATACTGTTCTTTTACCGCATCCACAAAAAAATCCCAAGTGGGATGAGCCCCATATATTCCAGACTCCTCTGTGGAACTTTGCTCCCAGTAAGTTTCCCACCAATGTTTGACATGAGGGAGAGCTTTAAGGAGTGCAAAGGTGATCTTTTCTTTGTCGAAAAAATTGTGAACAAAGAAATAACCTTCCAACAGAGTTAACCATTTTTCTAGGGCTTCTGCATCTATCTGTCCTTCAAATATAGGAATATCAAAATTAACTTGTACCTTGAAAGGCGAGGTTCCTCCAAAGTGGTCGCTTGATGAATATGCGCCTGATTCTATCGGCAAGCGTTGAAGGATGTGGGAAAAATTCTCCATCATTTCGTCCCTTTGTCCCATGAGAGCTTGCTCAAGCAACAGATTGATAGGATCGTCTACTCCATCGTTTTTCTTTTCTTCCGCCATTGATGGTTTCTTGGGTGTGAGAGAGTGATTGTCTTCAAGAGAGACAAGCTCAAGACCCAACTTGCTATACTCGGACCTCGTCGGGGACATGCACTGAAAAAAACAATCAAGAGCAGCCTGCTCTGATACCACTGATCCAGATTATTTTCGGCACGAAATGAGATCGGAGATATAATAAAGAAATGCACAGAGATATCGCAGATATTCAATAATATAACATAAATGTATCAGAGATACAACCATAAACACAGATATACATTAATACATGATTTCTATTAATGAAAGAAATGTACAGAGACTATAAAAATACAGAGTGAAAGACTCGCTAGAATGGTGGCAGCTTATCTCTGAGAAGAGATGTGACGGCTACTCGCATTCACAAGATCATTATTACAATGAGGCTCTGAAGGCCCTTTTACAATAAACGAGAATGAAAAAATTCCTAGACATCCAAAAACCTAACCCTAGGAGATGAAGCGCCAAAAGTCATGTGGGCCCCGTTTGGGTAAGTGAGTACATCAACTTCCTGGGGTCGTAACTTTTGCATACGCTCTCCGTTTTAGGTGTGTGATAGCTCATTGGAAAGGTATTGTCGAGGAGATTCATTTTGGGGGATAAATATTCCATCAAATATCATTGAGAACCTATATCTCGAAAAATCTTTATTTGGACCCTCAAAATTGCCCCGGAAGTTAAAACCTGCTAAAAATAGTAAATTGCCAAAATGGCTAGAAAACTGTTTTGAGCCATTTGGAAAAGGTGGGTGGCCACTGATATCCACCTGGATCACTCCTACCAATAGCTTCAATATACAAAATCTTAAAAAAAAATTAATCTTGACCAAATGTAGAATTACGAGGAGACAATTACAATTAGAAAACACACCAAACAATACAAAGATTGAAGCAAGACATCAAAGATCTCAATTCTTGAGTCTTCCTTGTATATTTCTCTCATATCTTTAATGAACAACTAATACATTCATATATATCCTTAATATTTATACAAATCTTGAAATTGCTAGAAATTGTATGGAACTAATTCTACTTCTAATCATGTGAAACTAATTCTGAATAAACTTAAATTATATTGAAAACATTGACTAACCTAAATTTATATTGCAAATAATCTAATCAAAAAATTTATACAATGTAACATTTTGTGAGTCTGTTGGAAGTTACATTAATAGAAATTAAACATTATCTTCAACAAATTTATGTGGGGAGGCCACCAGTATCCCGTGTCGAGAAATGAGGATGTGGATCACAATAGCACCACAACAACAACTTTCCATCCAAAACTATTTTACTCATGCACCTTGCAACCCAAAACTGTTAGTTTTTCAGCTCGGGAGGCACTCCACATGTTTTTTCTTGTATGCAGATGTAACATTATGTTGACACTACTAGGAACTTAACTTTGTACTTGGTTTTTATAAAGTTGTTATAAGCGGTTCTTTTATTAAAGTTACTTTTTAATGAAGTGTACCTTCCAATATTAAAGCGACCTTATTTCATAAAGTGCACTTATGTAATAAAGTAAAATGTAATTTAATATGTTAAGTGATTTATTTTGGAGGGAATGAATCATGGCCCTTAATCCTGTAAATGCAAGATTAGATCTCGGCCTTTGGGTTTAGGGTTGGGGAAGGTGAAAAGACACAGAGATAAAAGGGCATTTTCTAATTATAAAAGAATGCATTGACTAGTGTGAAAGACACAAGAGAAGGAGATTGAGAGAGATTTGCAAGTAGACTTGAGAGAGGGAAATTAGGGAAGCAAAGAGGGCACATTTCCCAAGATATTTTGGGAAAAAATCCCAAGGAAACATTTTTGTTTGAGTGTTAAGTTATTTTTTCACTGTTGGCTGTCGTATTGTATGGATCTGTACAATCTGTACAACAAGGGGAAGAGGCCACGAAAATCGAGGTAGGATTTGGCATGATTTTTGAGGTTGGGTGTTTTTCTTGCTGTTGGACCGTACATGACAGTCTGTACAATAGACTATTGGCACACTTTTCGAGGTTCATTTTTTGTGGGGAAGGTTGTACAACAGTACGGACTTGGCATGAATTTCGAGGCAGAAAATTGTGGGACTATTTTAGTGTACTGTAAGTGGATTTCTCTTGCTAGAATTTGTATTATTGTTGTTGATATTTGTTTTCCTCAAGATGAATAATAATTCTCTCTCCAATTGGGTTTCCTGACATTGGGGTTTTCCCTAGAATTTGCCTAAATTTCTGAGTTTTTCATGGTTGATTGAATGTTGTTCATTGTGTATTTTTGCATATTGTAATTTTTTAATGTGAGTGTATACATATCAGAGTGAATTTATGGAATTTATCTCTATGTTTCTAAGTGTATGAAAGAATATTAGTTTGTTGATTTTTTCATTAAAATTTATACATGGTATCAGAGCTGAGTGACAGTGAGAAGTGAGATTTTTGGGCAAGTTTGAAGGGGGGAAATTTGTGATTGTTTTCCTTGTGCTCTAACACAGAATATGGTTGCATTCATTAGATTTGAGGATTGATTGCATGACATTTCCAACTATTTGCAGTGGAAGTTTCAGACGTTAGTTGTTCTCAAGGAGAACAAGATTTGGGATTGTGAGTTATCTTATTGTGGCTCCCACAACATATCCTGTTGCTTTGGATTTGCATGAGGTAAATGAGGTCAAAGATCAAAACATTATTTTGGATGGAGTGAAGGATCACCTTATCCCACACTTCGCAGAGAAGAAGATAGCCAACAAATTTGTGTGGGGAGGCCACTGGTATCCCATGTCTAGAAATGAAGACGTGGATCACAGTAGCACCACAAAAACAACCTTCCATCTAAAACTATTTTACTCATGAACCTTACAACCCAAAACTGTTAGTTTTTCAGCTCGGGAGGTACACCACATGTTTTGTCTTGTATGCGGATGTAACATTATGTTGACACTACTAGGAACTTAACTTTGTACTTGGTTTTTATAAAGTTGTTATAAGCGGTTCTTTTATTAAAGTGACCTTTTAACGAGCTGTACCTTCTAATATTAAAGCGACTTTATTTCATAAAGTGCACTTATGTAATAAAGTGAAATGTACTTTAATATTTTAATTGATTTATTTTGGATGGAATGAACCATGGCCCTTAATCTTGTAAACGCAAGATTAGATCTCAGCCTTTGGATTTAGGGTTGGGGAAGGTGAAAAGATACAGTGATAAAAGGGCATTTTTAGATTATAAAATAATGCATTGGATAGTGTGCAAGACACAAGAGAAGGATATTGAGAGAGATTTGTGAGTAGACTTGAGACATGGAAATTAGGGAAGCAAAGAGGTCACATTTCCCAAGATATTTTGGGAAAAAATCCCAAGGAAACATTTTTGTTTGAGTGTTAAGTGATTTTTTCACTCTTGGATGTCATACTGTATGGATCCGTACAATCCGTACAACAAGGGGAAGAGGCCACGAAAATCGAGGTAGGATTTCGCATGATTTTTGAGGCTGGGTGTTTTTCTTGTTGCTGGACCGTATAGGACAGTCCATACAACAGACTATTGGCACACTTTTCAAGATGTATTTTTTGTGGGGAAGGTTGTACAACAATACCGACTTGGCAGGAATTTCAAGGAAAAAAATTGTGGGACTATTTTAGTGTATTGTAAGTGGATTTCTCTTGCTAGAATTTGTATTGTTGTTGTTTATATTTATTTTCCTCAAGATGAATAATAATTCTCTCTCTCTCCAATTGGGTTTCCCCACATTGGGGTTTTCCCTGGCATTTGCCTAAATTTATGAGTTTTTCATGGTTGATTGAATGTTGTTCATTGTGTATTTTTGCATATGGTAATTTTTTAATGTGAGTGTATACATATCAGAGTCAATTATCTCTAGGTTGATAAGTGTATGAAAGAATATTAGTTTGTTGATTTTTTCATTAAAATTTCTACATGGTATGAGAGCTGAGTGATAGTGAGCAGTGAGATTTTTAGGTAAGTTTGAAGGGGGGAAATTTGTGATTGTTTTCCTTGCACTCTGACAAAGACTATGGCTTGCATTCATTAGATTTGAGGATCGATTGGATGACATTTACAACTATTTGCAGTGGAAGTTCCGGATGTCAGTTGTTCTCAAGAAGAACAAGATTTGGAACCATGTCAGTTATATTATTGTGGTTCCCACAACATATCATGTTGCTTTGGATTTGCATGAGGTAAATGAGGCCAAAACTCAAAATATTATTTTGGATGGAGTGAAGGATCAACCTATCCCACACTTCGTTGAGAAGAAGATAGCCAACAAATTTGTGTGGGGAGGCCACACTAGTATCCCGTGTCTAGAAATGAAGACGTGAATCACAGTAGCACCACAACAACAACCTTCCATGCAAAACTATTTTATGCATGCCCCTTATAAGCCATAATTGTTAGTTTTTTAGCTCAGGAGGTACTCCACATGTTTTTTCTTGTATGCGGATGTAACCTTATGTTGGCACTACTAGGCACTTAACTTTGTAATTTATTTTTATAAAGTTGTTGTACAATGTTCTTTTATTAATTGAATTTTTAATGAAGTGTACCATCTAATATTAAAGTGACTTTATTTCATAAAGTGAAATTATGTAATAAAGTGAAATGTACTTCAATATTTTAAGTGATTTATTTTGGAGGGAATGAATCATGACCCTTGATCTTGTAAAGGCAAGATTAGATCTTGACCTTTGGATTTAGGGTTGGGGAAGGTGAAAAGATATTTGAGAGGTAAAATGTCATTTTCATATTATAAAAGAATGCATTGGGTAGTGCACAATACACAAGAGAAGGAAATTGAGAGAGATTTTAGAGTAGGCTTGAGAGAGGGAAATTAGGGAAGAAAATAGGGCACATTTCCCAAGAGATTTTGGGCACAAATCCCAAAGAAACATTTATGTTTGAGTGGTGAGTGATTTTTTCACTTTTGGATGCCTTACTGTATGGATTAGTCTGTACAACAAGGGGGATATGGAATGGAAATCGATACAGGCTTTGGTTTTTGAGGTTGTTCTGAGTGTTTTTCTTGTGATTGGATCGTATCGTACAATACATTGTTGGCACATGTGCAGTTTTTCTAGGTAGGTCGTACAAGCTTGGCACATATTTCGAGGCAGAAAATTGTGGAAGTGTTTTGGTGTGCCGTAAGTGGATTTCTCTTGCTGGAATTTGTATTGTTAGTGTTGATATGTATTTTCCTGAAGTTGAATAATAATTCTCTCTCTCTCCAATTGGGTTTCCCCACATTGGGGTTTTCCCTGACATTTACCTAAATTTCTGAGTTTTTCATGATTGATTGAATGTTGTTCATTGTGTATTTTTGCATATCATAATTTTTTAATGTGAGTGTATACACATCGGAGTGAATTTATGGCATTTATCTCTACGTTTCTAAGTGTATGAAAGAATATTAGTTTGTTGATTTTTTCATGAAAATTTATACACGGTATCAGAGCTGAGTGACAGTGAGCAGTGAGATTTGTGGGCAAGTTTAAAGGGGGGAAATTTGTGATTGTTTTACTTGCGCTCTGACACAGACTATGGTTGCATTCATTAGATTTGAGGATCGATTGGATGACATTTCCAACTATTTG
>ML791268.1:258306-302410 GCA_009831015.1 Picea engelmannii | reverse complement strand
GAATAAACTTAAATTATATTGAAAACATTGACTAACCTAAATTTATATTGCAAATAATCTAATCAAAAAATTTATACAATGTAACATTTTGTGAGTCTGTTGGAAGTTACATTAATAGAAATTAAACATTATCTTCAACAAATTTATGTGGGGAGGCCACCAGTATCCCGTGTCGAGAAATGAGGATGTGGATCACAATAGCACCACAACAACAACTTTCCATCCAAAACTATTTTACTCATGCACCTTGCAACCCAAAACTGTTAGTTTTTCAGCTCGGGAGGCACTCCACATGTTTTTTCTTGTATGCAGATGTAACATTATGTTGACACTACTAGGAACTTAACTTTGTACTTGGTTTTTATAAAGTTGTTATAAGCGGTTCTTTTATTAAAGTTACTTTTTAATGAAGTGTACCTTCCAATATTAAAGCGACCTTATTTCATAAAGTGCACTTATGTAATAAAGTAAAATGTAATTTAATATGTTAAGTGATTTATTTTGGAGGGAATGAATCATGGCCCTTAATCCTGTAAATGCAAGATTAGATCTCGGCCTTTGGGTTTAGGGTTGGGGAAGGTGAAAAGACACAGAGATAAAAGGGCATTTTCTAATTATAAAAGAATGCATTGACTAGTGTGAAAGACACAAGAGAAGGAGATTGAGAGAGATTTGCAAGTAGACTTGAGAGAGGGAAATTAGGGAAGCAAAGAGGGCACATTTCCCAAGATATTTTGGGAAAAAATCCCAAGGAAACATTTTTGTTTGAGTGTTAAGTTATTTTTTCACTGTTGGCTGTCGTATTGTATGGATCTGTACAATCTGTACAACAAGGGGAAGAGGCCACGAAAATCGAGGTAGGATTTGGCATGATTTTTGAGGTTGGGTGTTTTTCTTGCTGTTGGACCGTACATGACAGTCTGTACAATAGACTATTGGCACACTTTTCGAGGTTCATTTTTTGTGGGGAAGGTTGTACAACAGTACGGACTTGGCATGAATTTCGAGGCAGAAAATTGTGGGACTATTTTAGTGTACTGTAAGTGGATTTCTCTTGCTAGAATTTGTATTATTGTTGTTGATATTTGTTTTCCTCAAGATGAATAATAATTCTCTCTCCAATTGGGTTTCCTGACATTGGGGTTTTCCCTAGAATTTGCCTAAATTTCTGAGTTTTTCATGGTTGATTGAATGTTGTTCATTGTGTATTTTTGCATATTGTAATTTTTTAATGTGAGTGTATACATATCAGAGTGAATTTATGGAATTTATCTCTATGTTTCTAAGTGTATGAAAGAATATTAGTTTGTTGATTTTTTCATTAAAATTTATACATGGTATCAGAGCTGAGTGACAGTGAGAAGTGAGATTTTTGGGCAAGTTTGAAGGGGGGAAATTTGTGATTGTTTTCCTTGTGCTCTAACACAGAATATGGTTGCATTCATTAGATTTGAGGATTGATTGCATGACATTTCCAACTATTTGCAGTGGAAGTTTCAGACGTTAGTTGTTCTCAAGGAGAACAAGATTTGGGATTGTGAGTTATCTTATTGTGGCTCCCACAACATATCCTGTTGCTTTGGATTTGCATGAGGTAAATGAGGTCAAAGATCAAAACATTATTTTGGATGGAGTGAAGGATCACCTTATCCCACACTTCGCAGAGAAGAAGATAGCCAACAAATTTGTGTGGGGAGGCCACTGGTATCCCATGTCTAGAAATGAAGACGTGGATCACAGTAGCACCACAAAAACAACCTTCCATCTAAAACTATTTTACTCATGAACCTTACAACCCAAAACTGTTAGTTTTTCAGCTCGGGAGGTACACCACATGTTTTGTCTTGTATGCGGATGTAACATTATGTTGACACTACTAGGAACTTAACTTTGTACTTGGTTTTTATAAAGTTGTTATAAGCGGTTCTTTTATTAAAGTGACCTTTTAACGAGCTGTACCTTCTAATATTAAAGCGACTTTATTTCATAAAGTGCACTTATGTAATAAAGTGAAATGTACTTTAATATTTTAATTGATTTATTTTGGATGGAATGAACCATGGCCCTTAATCTTGTAAACGCAAGATTAGATCTCAGCCTTTGGATTTAGGGTTGGGGAAGGTGAAAAGATACAGTGATAAAAGGGCATTTTTAGATTATAAAATAATGCATTGGATAGTGTGCAAGACACAAGAGAAGGATATTGAGAGAGATTTGTGAGTAGACTTGAGACATGGAAATTAGGGAAGCAAAGAGGTCACATTTCCCAAGATATTTTGGGAAAAAATCCCAAGGAAACATTTTTGTTTGAGTGTTAAGTGATTTTTTCACTCTTGGATGTCATACTGTATGGATCCGTACAATCCGTACAACAAGGGGAAGAGGCCACGAAAATCGAGGTAGGATTTCGCATGATTTTTGAGGCTGGGTGTTTTTCTTGTTGCTGGACCGTATAGGACAGTCCATACAACAGACTATTGGCACACTTTTCAAGATGTATTTTTTGTGGGGAAGGTTGTACAACAATACCGACTTGGCAGGAATTTCAAGGAAAAAAATTGTGGGACTATTTTAGTGTATTGTAAGTGGATTTCTCTTGCTAGAATTTGTATTGTTGTTGTTTATATTTATTTTCCTCAAGATGAATAATAATTCTCTCTCTCTCCAATTGGGTTTCCCCACATTGGGGTTTTCCCTGGCATTTGCCTAAATTTATGAGTTTTTCATGGTTGATTGAATGTTGTTCATTGTGTATTTTTGCATATGGTAATTTTTTAATGTGAGTGTATACATATCAGAGTCAATTATCTCTAGGTTGATAAGTGTATGAAAGAATATTAGTTTGTTGATTTTTTCATTAAAATTTCTACATGGTATGAGAGCTGAGTGATAGTGAGCAGTGAGATTTTTAGGTAAGTTTGAAGGGGGGAAATTTGTGATTGTTTTCCTTGCACTCTGACAAAGACTATGGCTTGCATTCATTAGATTTGAGGATCGATTGGATGACATTTACAACTATTTGCAGTGGAAGTTCCGGATGTCAGTTGTTCTCAAGAAGAACAAGATTTGGAACCATGTCAGTTATATTATTGTGGTTCCCACAACATATCATGTTGCTTTGGATTTGCATGAGGTAAATGAGGCCAAAACTCAAAATATTATTTTGGATGGAGTGAAGGATCAACCTATCCCACACTTCGTTGAGAAGAAGATAGCCAACAAATTTGTGTGGGGAGGCCACACTAGTATCCCGTGTCTAGAAATGAAGACGTGAATCACAGTAGCACCACAACAACAACCTTCCATGCAAAACTATTTTATGCATGCCCCTTATAAGCCATAATTGTTAGTTTTTTAGCTCAGGAGGTACTCCACATGTTTTTTCTTGTATGCGGATGTAACCTTATGTTGGCACTACTAGGCACTTAACTTTGTAATTTATTTTTATAAAGTTGTTGTACAATGTTCTTTTATTAATTGAATTTTTAATGAAGTGTACCATCTAATATTAAAGTGACTTTATTTCATAAAGTGAAATTATGTAATAAAGTGAAATGTACTTCAATATTTTAAGTGATTTATTTTGGAGGGAATGAATCATGACCCTTGATCTTGTAAAGGCAAGATTAGATCTTGACCTTTGGATTTAGGGTTGGGGAAGGTGAAAAGATATTTGAGAGGTAAAATGTCATTTTCATATTATAAAAGAATGCATTGGGTAGTGCACAATACACAAGAGAAGGAAATTGAGAGAGATTTTAGAGTAGGCTTGAGAGAGGGAAATTAGGGAAGAAAATAGGGCACATTTCCCAAGAGATTTTGGGCACAAATCCCAAAGAAACATTTATGTTTGAGTGGTGAGTGATTTTTTCACTTTTGGATGCCTTACTGTATGGATTAGTCTGTACAACAAGGGGGATATGGAATGGAAATCGATACAGGCTTTGGTTTTTGAGGTTGTTCTGAGTGTTTTTCTTGTGATTGGATCGTATCGTACAATACATTGTTGGCACATGTGCAGTTTTTCTAGGTAGGTCGTACAAGCTTGGCACATATTTCGAGGCAGAAAATTGTGGAAGTGTTTTGGTGTGCCGTAAGTGGATTTCTCTTGCTGGAATTTGTATTGTTAGTGTTGATATGTATTTTCCTGAAGTTGAATAATAATTCTCTCTCTCTCCAATTGGGTTTCCCCACATTGGGGTTTTCCCTGACATTTACCTAAATTTCTGAGTTTTTCATGATTGATTGAATGTTGTTCATTGTGTATTTTTGCATATCATAATTTTTTAATGTGAGTGTATACACATCGGAGTGAATTTATGGCATTTATCTCTACGTTTCTAAGTGTATGAAAGAATATTAGTTTGTTGATTTTTTCATGAAAATTTATACACGGTATCAGAGCTGAGTGACAGTGAGCAGTGAGATTTGTGGGCAAGTTTAAAGGGGGGAAATTTGTGATTGTTTTACTTGCGCTCTGACACAGACTATGGTTGCATTCATTAGATTTGAGGATCGATTGGATGACATTTCCAACTATTTGCAGTGGAAGTTTCGGATGTTAGTTTTTCTCAAGGAGAACAACATTTGGGATTGTCAGTTATGTTATTGTGGCTCCCACAAAATATCTTGTTTCTTTGGATTTGCATGAGGTGAATGAGGCCAAAGCTCAAAATATTATTTTGGATGGAGTGAAGGATCACCTTATCCCACACTTCGCAGAGAAGAAGATAGCCAACAAATTTGTGTGGGGAGGCCACTGGTATCCCGTGTCTAGAAATGAAGGCCTGGATCACAGTAGCACCACAACAACAACCTTCCATCTAAAACTATTTCACTCATAAACCTTACAACCCAGAACTGTTAGCTTTTCAGCTCAGGAGGTACACCACATGTTTTGTCTTGTATGCGGATGTAACATTATGTTGACACTACTAGGAATTTAACTTTGTACTTGGTTTTTATAAAGTTGTTATAAGTGGTTCTTTTATTAAAGTGACCTTTTAATGAAGTGTACCTTCTAATATTAAAGAGAATTTATTTCATAAAGTGCACTTATGTAATAAAGTGAAATGTACACCTCGGATGCGGTGACACGTAGCTCCGTGGCAGTGACACAAGGAATAGCACCCAACTCTGGTTTAAATGTTGATGGTCGCCACCCACACATCAACATTTACGATGGTGGAGAGCCATAGCACAGGCCATGCAACGGAGGTACTTCTCCCCCGCGCGACCATTAACACCCCCTGCGCACTCGGATTAATAGAGGATATGGAAGGACGAAGGTCTCTGCGGTATGATTATGAGTTTTCTTTTGAGCCCGAGCAGCGAGGGAATGCTCCTGATGTGGCTTTGCTCTGGTTGTTTACCACCTTTTCTCTGTACTCTGAGAAGATTATCTAGGGCTGGTGGTTTCTTTAGGTGCCACGACAGAGTCGGTTTGCCTGCGTTCTGCACCTGCAACCACTCTCGTCTCGGACTTTTAGCTTAGCTCTGCAATCAATTGGCATTTACTTGGGTCTTATGGCGAGAAAGCGAGGAAGGCCTCGTCGGGGTTCAGCATGGGACGCACACAGAGAACAGAGGCGACGGAAGGAGAAACTTGAACGTGCTCTAGCTTTGGTGTCTTCCATCCTCAGGAAGAAGGCTCAGGCTGAGAGGAGGGCATTTCTCGACACTATTGCAGAACAGGGAGTTGGTTGCAGCAGGGCAGTCATGGTCGAGACCGAGAACATAGATCTGTATCCAATTTGCATTCGTGGAGGAGGACCTGTCAATTGGGGACTTGCCATTCATTGAGAAGCCCCGTGCCATGGGGACGTTTAGCAGGGAGGGCACTAGATGCGTCTCGGCCAGGGAAGACGATCTCCCTGGCTGCATTGTCGAAGAAATTCCCTGGCCGGACGACCTACAAGCAATAGATGCCAAGAAGAATGTGACTGCAGAGACTGAAGAGGTGCAGAGGGAGCTTGTGGTTGGCATTGGTGAGGCATTGGAACGAAAGACTGCTCCTCCTCGGGGCTTGAGTGGCGGAATGTATGGTTCTCTCCTTAGTAACGAGCACTTGGCCTTGGTGTTTGAGCTCCGAGGCCACATGTCGGACCTGGAACATAGGGCCCTCATCATGGGTCAGCGCATGGACCTGCTCCTCGATGCGCTCTCTGGGGCTCCAACTCAGCGGAAGTGCCCCCTGTGCGTGCAAGATTTTGCCATTCCGGTGGGGACCACTTGGCAAACTGGAGGAGGTGACACGTCACCGGGTGCCTAGGTTCTTATGATTTCCTGGTTTTTAGTTTTATTGTATAATTGTTTAAGGTTTATATGGACCACTTGCATCTGCCCTGGTTTCCTCTGGGTAGGACAGATGTTGCTTCTCTTTATGTATTATCATATAACTACTATTTTCCTCCCACTTATGCTGGTTTCCAGATACCGGCAGCATTTTTGGTGACTGTAGCCATGACTCTGTATATTTTGTCAAAGTTTTGTGCTAATCTAATATAGCAGGTACTACTCCTTTTTATTTAAAAAAAAAAAATAAAGTGAAATGTACTTTAATATTTTAATTGATTTATTTTGGAGGGAATGAACCATGGCCCTTAATCTTGTAAACGCAAGATTCGATCTCGGCCTTTGGATTTAGGGTTGGGGAAGGTTAAAAGACACAACGATAAAAGGGCATCTTCAGATTATAAAAGAATGCATTGGATAGTGTGCAAGACACAAGAGAAGGATATTGAGAGAGATTTGTGAGTAGACTTGAGACATGGAAATCAGGGAAGCAAAGAGGGCACATTTCCCAAGGTATTTTGGGAAAAAATCCCAAGGAAACATTTTTGTTTGAGTGTTAAGTGATTTTTTCACTCTTGGATGTCGTACTGCATGGATCCGTACAATCCGTACAACAAGGGGAAGAGGCCATGAAAATCGAGGTAGGATTTGGCATGATTTTTTAGGCTAGGTGTTTTACTTGTTGCTGGACCGACAGTCCATACAACAGACTATTGGCACACTTTTCAAGGTGTATTTTTTCTGGGGAAGGTTGTACAACAATACATACATGGCATGAATTTCAAGGCAGAAAATTGTGGGACTATTTTAGTGTATTGTAAGTGGATTTCTCTTGCTAGAATTTGTATTGTTGTTGTTGATATTTATTTTCCTCAAGATGAATAATAATTCTCTCTCTCTCCAATTGGGTTTCCCCACATAGGGGTTTTCCCTGGCATTTGCCTAAATTTGTGAGTTTTTCATGGTTGATTGAATGTTGTTCATTGTGTATTTTTTCATATGGTAGTTTTTTAATGTGAGTGTATACATATCGGAGTGAATTATCTCTAGGTTGATAAGTGTATGAAAGAATATTAGTTTGTTGATTTTTTCATTAAAATTTCTACATGGTATGAGAGCTTAGTGATAGTGAGCAGTGAGATTTTTGGGTAAGTTTGAAGGGGGAAAATTTGTGATCATTTTCCTTGCACTCTCACACAGACTATGGCTTGCATTCATTAGATTTGAGGATCGATTGGATGACATTTACAACTATTTGTAGTGGAAGTTCCAGATGTCAGTTGTTCTCAAGGAGAACAAGATTTGGAACTATGTTAGTTATATTATTGTGGCTCCCAAAACATATCCCGTTGCTTTGGATTTGCATGAGGTGAATGAGGCCAAAGCTTGAAATATTATTTTGGATGGAGTGAAGGATCACCTTATCCCACACTTAATTGAGAAGAAGATAGCCAACAAATTTGTGTGGGGAGGCCACTAGTATCCTGTGTCTAGAAATGAAGACGTGAATCACAGTAGAACCACAACAACAACCTTCCATCCAAAACTATTTTATTCATGCACCTTATAAGCCAGAATTGTTAGTTTTTTAGCTCGGGAGGTACTCTGCATGTTTTTTCTTGTATGCGGATGTAACGCTATGTTGACACTACTAGGCACTTAACTTTGTAATTGCTTTTTATAAAGTTGTTGTACAATGTTCTTTTATTAAGTGACTTTTTAATGAAGTGTACCATCTAATATTAAAGTGACTTTATTTCATAAAGTGCAATTATGTAATAAAGTGAAATGTACTTCAATATTTTAAGTGATTTATTTTGGAGGGAATGAATCATGACCCTTGATCTTGTAAAGGCAAGATTAGATCTTGACCTTTGGATTTAGGGTTGGGGAAGGTGAAAAGACATTTGAGAGGTAAAATGTCATTTTCATATTATAAAAGAATGCATTGGGTAGTGTGCAACACACAAGAGAAGGAAATTGAGAGAGATTTTAGAGTAGGCTTGAGAGAGGAAAATTAAGGTAGCAAATAGGGCACATTTCCCAAGAGATTTTGGGCACAAATCCCAAAGAAACATTTATGTTTGAGTGGTGAGTGATTTTTTCACTTTTGGAGGCCTTATTGTACGAATTAGTCCATAAAACAAGGGGAATATGGAATGGAAATCGATGCAGGCTTTGGTTTTTGAGGTTGTTCTGAGTGTTTTTCTTGTTGTTGGACCGTATCATACAATACACTATGGGCACAGGTGCAATTTTTCTAGGTAGGTTGTACAAGCTTGGCACATATTTCTAGGTGGAAAATTGTGGAAGTGTTTTGGTGTGTTGTAAGTGGATTTCTCTTGCCGGAATTTGTTTTGTTGGTGTTGATATGTATTTTCCTGAAGTTGAATAATAAATCTCTCTCTCATTGAGTTTCACCACATTTGGGTTTTCCCTTGCATTTCTCTAAATTTCTGAGTTTTTCATTGTTCATTGAATGTTGTTCACTGCTAAATTGCTTAGCAATGTGTATTTCTACATATGGTAATTTTTCAATTTGAGTTTATACATATAAAACTCATTGATGATAGTTATCTCTAACTTGATAAGTGTATGACATAATATTAATTTGTTGATTTTGTCATTAAATTTCTACAAGAACCATCTTCACTTATTTTCTATCCACCACCAGCTTCTCAAGTTCAATAGGTGATATGCAAAATTATGATAAGCAGTCGTGCACAAGCGTGTTGTGCTTGAGTTTATTAAGTGCTAATTTTGATTAGTTTTCCGCTAGTTATTTCTCTCCATAGATCGTGATATGTGACAATATTTTTTAACATTTTGGAGACTATTTTTGCTCCACGTATGAATCAACCACCGGTTGATCTACTCCACCAGTCTTTAGAACTATAAATCAATAATTGAAGCGTCAACTATATTACGTTTGTAGTCTTTTTGATGATTTAGTTATGCTCATTTATGAGATCATGTTCGGATTTTTCGTTTATGATTTAGTAAATTTTTTATGATTTGGTTCTAGGGAGTTTTACCTACCACATTTGAAGCACATCTACATCTGTCTCAGTTGGGCAACCCAAGCGAACCCATGTGTAATCCCCAATTTCATGGTCTTCGGACCAGTTACTGTACCCACAGTTGCTCCTCGATAGTTTATGCCACTTACCACACCAACTCAACACCAGCTACGCAATATGAATCGTGTAATTCTCTCCATGACAGTTATGTATTATTTAATAAGAACAATAAATTTTAGTAAATTTGGCATCATGGCTACGGCGTTCGCAGTTGATCACTTAATACAAGCCGTCTGTTATTTGTTAATTGGACTGAATCATTCGGTTAAACAAATCATTGAGCCCTTGCCCGGAAGACAAAAAGCGTTTTGCTACAAATTAGGGTTTTCCGCCGCCTCCCTGCCTGGTTTTCACGGCACTAGCTTTCGTTTTCATTCTGACATGATAAGTTTTGACTATTGAATCAACACTCGAGATTTCTTCCTGATTTTCAATCGTGTGAATAATTCAAAGCAGAATTTTGACTCTTGATTTTGTGTTAAGACGGGAAAGGCGGTGAAGCAGTTGCTCTTTCTATTCATTGATAAGTACACTCGAATTCCTTCCCATGCCTCCCCATCGAAGCATTCCTTCTCTCAAAGTTATTTTCTTTTCTTATCTGCCAACACTGAGTTTCCATCTGATATAATATAGTTCGTCTGCTAACAGGAATAAGATATCATATTCGATGTCTGCTAATATTCATGAGATTTAAGATGAAGATCGCTATAATGGCGCCGCTGGTCATTATCTCTTTCCTGCTAGTTACAGGACGTTTCTGCAACGCCAGGTTGCTGGAGAAGGACCCGTTTACTGCCCCCGCCGATCCCTCGGCCTTTGATCCGAATCCGGATTCCGTGGCCAACGATCACGTGGGTAAGGATAGCCCGTGGAGCAGCTCTTCGGCATCCGGCTTGAAGGATTCCGTGAACGCGATGAACAAGTTATCGTTTAGTCCGACTATTCAAAATATAAAGAAAGCCGACGAATTGGCTGCATCCATCGAAGCTCAGGGCGTATTAAATGTAATGACCAAGAGCAGACCCAGTCTTAAAGTAAATTCCGTGCACATAAGCGAACGACGGCTCTCCACATCCAGTAATAGCCCCGGGGTCGGTCACAGTAATAGCCACGGGGTCTGTCACATGCAGATGATCCGTCATAAAACAGAAACAAGAAACGTGGACATCATCAAATCCCATCACAGCAATGGAGATGATCACCTACAGCAGAATGAACGCAAGCTCCGCTCTACGCCAAGCCCAGGAGTCGGCAATTGAAGGGTTTCAGCTGTATACAAAACATTAATAGAACAGAGTTAACAGCAAAGATTTTGGAGATGACCGAGCTGCGAGTGATTTATCTGCGTATAGTGAATTGAACGAATTCGTTCGATACCATGTATGAAACAATATTTTTCCAAAGTGACCGTTGCTGGTTCATATCGAGGTGGGAGATTATAAGCGATTCTCAAGGCTCCTTGATTTGTAGATTTTTATCCGAACTAGAGCTCATCAAACCTTCTTTCGAAACCACAATATTTCAGGTGTAAAAGCCCTGTTTTTTGACCAATTATTGTATCCCATTTTTTTATTGATATATGTAAATATCGCGAACCAAATGGTCATGTAAAAAAAATAGAGGTGAAGACATAAATCTAAAGTTTGTAATTTTGATCCATCAGAATCCACTTCATCTTCATGTTGCGTATATCCCTTTTTTTTAATGAAGAAGCTTCTCACTGAATAAGATATTCATATCCATGGAAGTTAATTACAATTACAAATCTTTCTTACAACTGTAAACTTGATAAATTGGATTTAGATTCAGTGAGGAGTATTCTTGTTATTCTTCCCATCTAGTTTCATAATTATATAATTAGCACAGTTGTAAATTTGTGGGAATGCCTAAAGGTTTAGGTTAGTCCAGAAAATGAAAAGCAGATTCATATCTCTCCACTCTGTAATAAAATCTTAATTTTTGTTAATAACTCAGACGTGGTAATCAGCTAGCCACCATAGTAAATTTTAAATATGATCAAGTAAAAGTAAAGAAATAAACATGTAAATTGATTTCTTTATAATAGTGAAAAAATTAGTAATTCAAATCACAACCATTGATTTATTGGAACTACTAAGAATATTCCATCAATATTTAATCTTGTCCATACAAAACTGATTAAACACTAAAAACCTATTAAATGTGCCCATCATCAATAGGTGTAAACCTTTAAATGTAATTATAACCGTTTTTAATTTAAATATATTATTAAAGTAATTTTGAGCAATAATATATTGTTATCCAATCTTCTAACCAGATTTAAGATTTACTTGAGATACCATAATTTAAATTTTTTAAAATCTAAATCTTCCTTCTTTTTTTTTCTGTCAAATACATATTTGTCTGCTGCTAATACTCTCTCTATATATATCAACTGTATATATATATATGATCGTCGATGATATATCGTCAATCACATATCTCAATTGTATATATATGATCGTCAATGTGGATATATATTTATGGATGGTAAAGTTTAGTCATAAAAAAATATGTCGGCTCCATTGTTTTTTGGAGTAATTTAAGCATGTTCATCGTATGAGGTTTTTATTTACATGCACTTCCTTCTTATTTCGAAGAGCCAGAATCGTTAAAACACATCAGCAGACATGATTCATCTATTTTTTTTTGGGTGGACTGTCCATTTTGTAGGTCCACATACAGTTGCTTTCAACAATTTTTCAGGTCAACAACTTTGCTTTCGTTTCAGATTGTTTTCTTCAAAGAGAATTTTCCATTCCACATGGCCTGCACGTCTATCAAGTTTCCTTCTTCCACATCACCTTTGAACGTGTCTTGGGTTCCCTCGAATTCGAAGTGAACATTTTAAGGTCTCTCGGGTCATTTCATAAATCCAAGATTCCTTCAAATTTGACATGTAGCCTGTATACTGTATATAAGCATTCCGTGGTAAATAAAGTCAATAGTTCTGTGTCCTTTCATACGATTTCGTTTTTTCTGAAGATGTTGGTCTCTTGGCATTTTGAAGAGAGTCTACCATAATTTTATAATTTTCTTATTTCATTGCATCTTGAAAATATTGTTAAACACTATGAACTCTATGAACTCGTGGCGGCGAACATTTTGTGTTTTCAAGAAACCCAAAAAAGCCTGACTGTAAATGACACGGTTCGTGTAGAAAGATTCTATATGGTTAGCTCGTATAGAAAGAACTTAGTCCAGAAATCTGACAATTGTTTCTCACAACATTTTCAATATGTTGTGTTTACTTTTTCTAACATATTTATTTTGTTAGGTGGCAAATGTTTACCTTTCATCTCATGTCCAACCTGAAAACCTCATCCTTTGGGTGACTACCATAGCATTGAAGCTGCCAACCAAGAAACATTTTGTATTGTGCTGACTGATATTTCAACTTTAACATGATGACATGATGGAAAATAACTCTTGTTTAGAGAAAATAATCTTCCAATTCATGAATAGCTATAATCTCACATTACATCCATCCAAACCAACAGGGAAATCTGGCTCATCCATAGACAGCTTCTTGACAACTCTGTCCAGAGATGACAAACTTATGTGTCCTTACGCTTATTCGACGGATTACCATATTATTTTCTTTGCAATTCTTTTCAAAACCTCCTTGGCCATAGTACGGCTCACACTCCAGCTCTTCAACTACATACATGCATCACTCTTTCCAAATATAATGGACATATGAATGGTGAACTTTTGGACTCTTGGACCAAAAGAGTACACGTATTCCCTTCCTTTATGGAATATCATCGCTTGGTTATGGATGAGATTCATTTTACCATATTTCCCAGATTTAGTGGAAATTTCACATTTCCCATATTTGGTGGCAATTTCACATTTAAGAACTTATGCCCTTCCATGAAGGAAGATCATCGCTTGCTTATGGATTATGGATGGGATTCATTTTAACATCATTTCCCAGATTTGGTGGCAATCTCACACTTAAGAACTTTTTGTTTGTTCCTCTCCACAACACATTATCACTTCGGATGCATTTTTCTCAAGTGTTCGAAGACACTTGGTGGAAATTTCATATTTAAGAACTTTCTATTTGTCCCTCTCCACAACAAACTATCACTTTGGATGCATTTTGCTCAGTTTTTGGAAGACACTTTTACCCTTTCATGTATCTCTAGAATTTGATGTGTTAGTAGTTCTAGCTTCATGAATGACTAGGTCAAAGAGTCCTTGTTTTTAGAAGCTTCTTTAAGAATTGTCTTCAACTCAATATCAATGATTCAGAATAAGTACTCATCTCTAAATTCAATTTATGATTATTAGCTATTTTTTTTCCATGATGTTGTCTTATTTGATATTTTCTACATTGATAAAGATTTTTCCCTTTCTCTCATAATGAAATGAAAATTACATCACCAAACCCCTCAACCTTATTATGTTCCTTCTCTAACTACAAATCACTCCCCTACTGATTAATGGTTCCACCATCACAAACTCTTTTCTCATTCCTCTACATAGTGTCACATACTTTAGCAGAAAAACTCCACTACTGTCTTGCACCCCTAACTCCTCTATCATTCTCCTCAAGTATCCTAAGGTCCTATTATCTCATATTATCTCTCCACCACCTCCTTGCGAAACCCAATCCCTCTATTTTCCATGTCATCAATGTACCCACAATAAATCACCACTTAATATCGACACCTGGATATATCTCTCAAACTAAGGAAGGATTTTTTACTTTCCAACTTCTCTACTCCAACACTTACCTCACCCAACCCCGAGATTTTCTCCTCTCATGCCTCCACTCCACCAACTCCCTCCTATGCCAAATCCATCTATATTTCCCCTCATAGGAATACCCAACAAGGCTTTAACGTTGGTAGGCCTTACAATGATCACCTTGCACCCATGCTTCGCACTACTCCAACTATCTTACCAACACAAATGACCAATTTAACGAGCATAGTTGTCGAGGAACAACCACATTCTGAACATCATCACAACTTTTAGAAATCATTTCCACCTACAATTATCAATGACCAATGCAACAAGCATAGTTGCCATAGGAACAACCACATTCTCATCATTACAACTTTTTGAAAGCATTTACACCTACATGTGATAATTGTAGTACACAAACGTTATAAAAAAAACAAGACTATTGTTGTTTGTACACTCAACAAGATACGGTATACTCTGATGTACTTATACCACCCTCTCAAACTCGTATATCACCAACTCCTAGTTGCAATTATCTACCTCCTCCAGGTGTATCAGAATTCTACGATGGAGTAGTCTGCAGTCAAAGGAGAATTTTTTTGCATGGAAGGAGTTCTCTTCGTTATATCTTTGATATTCTATAAATAAACAATTCTTATTCCCAAGAGATTGGAGAATATTCTGAGGACAAATTTGATTCCATTTTTTTTTAATTGAAGTCCTTTTTCAAATTGATATCTTTCTCATCCTTCTCCAAATGAATTTTGCTCCGTTCTTGACTCTATGAGATCATCGCATCCTTGTTTTTCATGTTCCTTTCATATCTTGAATTTAAACTAATGGGATCAGGGTGCCCTTTGGATCGATTGTGGGATCATGTCAAGTGGAAATATGAAGCCATTATAAACAATGATTCAAGAGTCAAGTATGCATTGCATGCAAATCAAGGTTAATAGATTGATCCCGCACTACACACTAAAAAGAATGGTGTTTCTTGCAAATGATGTTGAATAGGTTGATCATGCACTACTTGTTAGTTGTAAACCTCAATGTAGTAGTGAATGTACACTTCCAACTGTACAAGTTAGCTAGGATTCATGTTAGGTTCTTGATCTTCTTGATTTGATGGAGCTTATTTAGCTCATCTCTTTTCCCTTTAATTATATACTCTGCACATTCTTGTTCCTTGTTCTGTCTACTCTGTTTCTTGTTTTCCTGCACAGTTTCATTTTTTTTCATGGTATCAGAGCATAGGATGTAAGACTCTCCACAGTGCCTAGGGAGAATCCCTATCTGAGAAGTGAAGAGCTCGGGAAGTGAGCCTCTCCATAGTGCCTGGAGAGTAGCTTGATCCTAGGGGGAAGAGCACATAAAATATCATCTCACAGACGAGAGAACAGGAGGTAAGCCTCTTCACAATGCCTAGAGAGTAGTCCACAGTCCGCTCAAAAGATCGTTGAAGGCATCACAATGTATGGAGGTGGCCTTGCGGAAGGAGATTCAAAGGACGAAGCCTTTAAAGATTTGTGAAGTCTTTCGTCAGGAGCAAGATGAAGAAGTAGAAAAGGAAAATCTACAACAACCGTAAGATCGGTCCCAGGAACAAATTTGAGTCATTAAATCAATCTCAAAAAGGACGAGGAGCGCGCCGAAGAGGTGAACTAGTTTTCAACTGTTAGATCTAGATGAGAGAAAGAGTAGTTGTCAAATCAAGAAAAAGTGCACAATGTTTAACTACCAAAGTCCTTCGAACTTCACGTATTTGGCGTATTTCGTGCAAAGGTTGTAGAGGAGCCTAGAACAAATATTTTCCATCGATCCAAGCAGAGGACACATGTTAGCAGGTTTTACAGTCCAGAGGTGAATCACCCTTGAGAATTCTGGTCGAGACAGTTGCAAGACTCCCAAAGTCTCGAAGTAAATTGGGACCATCTATCGTCAAGAGGGACCGGTGGTGAAAGATTTGGAACTCTGGAACAACAATGCTACGGGAGTTTCCTGATGAGCTAGTCACAAAATCAATTTTGGAGGTAGAAAAGGACACGTGTTAGTGTATCCTACACTTCAGAGAAAAGGCACTCAGGGAGAAATCAAGTGTGGAGGTAGAAAAACTATCGAAGTCATTGGAGCCGAAGAAGATCTGGTCATCTGATCCTGAGAGGATAGGTGTCACTATATCCTGCACTCTAGAGAGAAAGAACTTCAGAGGATTTGGAGTGTGGACAAAGTGTTGGAGTCCCAAAGTTCATCGCAATCGTCTGTTGCAAAAGGACACGTGGCAGGAGATCCCTCACTTCAGAAATTGAGATCTTTGGAGGAATGGTGAGTAGTGTGGAGCAAGAAATCCCAAAGTCCCAAAGGCTAGAGTTCATCTAAGTCATTCATTAGTGAGGGACAGGCATCAATTGATCTATTACTCTCAAGGATATCCACTTTGGAGGAAATCCAGATGCATGAAGCGAGAACTCTTGAAGGCCCAAAGCCCATAGTTCATTTGGACCATCCATCAACGAGGACACATGGTGCCATATCTCTCACTTCAGAGGATTAATACTCTAGAGGGTTTGTGAAGTGAAGAATTTGAGCGAAAGTTGGACAGATCTCGAAGTAAATATGAATCGTTGAATCTTGAGGACATGTGTTGACAGATCTAACACTCCAGAAAGTTATCACTTTAGAGGTTTGTGGTCTTGTGCATATCATAACTCCCGAAGCTTGGGATTCCGAAGTAAATCACAATCGTCCAATCAAGAGGACGTGTGGAGGCAGATCCCTCACTCCATGAGTTCGCTAATCCGGAACTCTAAAGGATTGTTAGTATTGTGCATTGAGAAGGCCCAAAGCTCGAACTCCCGAAGTAATTTCGATTTGCTAATCTCTGATCAACGATGACCATTGATCTTTGTAGATATTCGACCATTCGACTATTCGGATGAACTGAGGCCTTCACACGTCGAAAGGATCAAAACCCGAAGTCCCGTAGCACCTAGTTTTGAACCCCCAGTCACATGAGAAGTTGAACCTTAATTTTTTTTTCGGCTGTCGAGTAAACTCAGATAGATCGATTCCACCATTAAAGGGCTGCAATCAATAAATAAATCAACTTAGAGTTATGATTCTAAAATATACTGTTCTCAGATAATCAGATCTAGCAAGATCCATACTAGGTAACAAGAAATTTCCTATAGATCTAATTTTTAAAAGAGGCTAGAGCCCAAATTTCATTATGTGTTTGCATGAAGCAGTATTAGTGTGACGAGATAGAATAATCGATCCACAAGTGTGATCAAATTGGTGAATGAACATCCAATAAACATTGTCATGGGTGAGAAAAGACGAGTCAAGAAGTCCAGAAGAGATCTTAGACAGATCTAGAAAGAGAACAACAAAGAAATGAAAGCATATTTCGCAAATATAAATGAAGAGGTTCGAGTTGTACCGGAGGCTCTCACGCAAGAAGAAGATCCAAGGAAAATTGATGATATTTGGAGCAACATGAGCACGAATCTACCATTACCGCCACAATATAATGGTAATAATTTTGAATGTTGGTCTGCTAGAATGAATGTTTTCTTTGTGTGTTGTAGACTGTTATCATAACATACATGAACAGGAAAGGGATGCATTAGCATTGCATCTCATCTAACAAGCCTTTGATGACAGTATGTTGGACAAGGTCTTTTGATCCCGTGCAACTTGTAGAAATCATGAAAAACATTTGAATCGTATTCTCCTCTTATGTATGATATTAACAATTTAATCTGATGACCATTTTTGTTCTCCACCATTGCCTTGAATTCTATGAACTTGTCAAAAGCTTTTGTTTTCCTTGCAATAAAGTACACCCAAGTATTTTTGTTGTGATCATATATCAAGGTTAGGATCTAGGAACTCCCTCCTACTGACTGGTCCTGCATTGGACCACATATATTTGTATGCACCAACTCCAATGATATCTTTTCTATATAAGACACCCCTCTAGGAAAACTTTATGTGTGATGTTTGACCGAAATGAATCTCTCACATGAACTAGCTCGCTTTGAATGGGAGGAAAACCTTCAATCATGTTTTTCTACCCCAATAGTTTTAGACTACCAAAATGTAGATGACCAAAGTTGAAATGCCACAAGTAAAAATCATCTAAACATGTTTCCTTTTGGGGAAATGAAGCTTCATTTCTATCATAATTCATGGAAAAATGATATATTATATTCTTTGTCATCTCCACCCTAGAAATCAATATCTTACTAGGAGGTTTCTCATGTATGAAATAAACATTTCCCTTAAATATTACATTATACCCTTTTTGAGTAAGTTGACCAACACTAACAAAATTATGTTTCAAACCTACGGTATAGTAATATATGGTATGTTCATTTTCTAGATTTTCTTGGTTTTTCCCATAACTTTTAGAATTTTTTCTAAACCCAACTTGACATTAGTCCTCACTAAATCATCGAGATTTGTAATTAATCTTTTGTCTTCTATCATGTGTTTACTACACCCACTACCTATAATCCAAATATTAGTAGAAGTATCTTGAGGGACATTACAAGTAAGGAATAATAATTCGTCATAGTTATGTTAGAATAGTTTTCATGATGTCTGCTAAGGTTAGCAGTATTCTTCCTACATTCATGCGCATAATGATCTAACATGTTATAATAAAAACATTTAAATTTGGATTTGTCATACCTTTGATTTGTATGTAAGCTTATGTTGCTTCTCCTCCTTAAGCTATGAGGATTTATATCTTTTCTCCTTTCTTTTTAAAAACTATGTCTTTGGTTGTTGCTTCTATTGCTCCTTCCCCTACCCCCCTAATCTTGATCCTCCTTTGTCTCTTGAGATAGAAATATGAGATATGAATGCATCTAATCCTCCTTTGTCTCTTGAGATAGAAATATGAGATACGAATGCATCTTTTAAAGAATTATCATATATGCTCATTCTACATTCATGGAATAACAAGGATCCCAACAATCCATTTATGATAGTTGTGTCAAGTCCTTCTCTCTTCAATGGCTAGAACCACTGCATCAAACTTCTTATGCAAGGCTTTAAGAATCTTCTCTACCACTTTATGATCTAAAAACTTTTCACCATTCATCCTTAATTGATTTACAATGTTCATGACTTGGGTCATGTAATGGTATACTGATTTTGACTAGTTCATCTTTAGATTCTATAAATTCATTCATAATGTCTACAACTTGATTATCCTTACCTTTGTAACTACCTAATAATTTGTCTCTAAAATTTCCTACACTATCTTTGAGAATCTAGCTGGTAAGATCTTGGAAAATATAGTTTCATCCAAACCATTTTAGATGAGATGGAGTTCTTTTGCATCATTCTTCCTACTATCTTTGAGATTATCTTTTTTAACATTTGTCAAGGCTTGCTAAATGGACGATCATAGAAATGAATTACAAGATTTCCAAACATCTTGAGAATGTAAAAATGTCCTCATCTTGATTTCCCACACTTTGTAATTGTTCGGCTATTGATTGAAGCCATATTTTATTTAATACTTCTAAACACCATGCTTCATTTTTTGTAACTTTAAATTTTATGAAAAAACATCAAAATAACATTTTATTTATTTATTTATGCATGCCCAAAATATTCTCACCCTTTAAAATTAAAATAATGAGGAGTCTTATCGGCCTACTTTTTAATTAAAATATTGTTGTATACTCCACGACTTTCCTTCTATGGGATGAAACCCTTGGCAGCTTGAGGCTTCTTCACCTTGGGTGCTGATGATGCATACTCCACGACTTACCTTCTATGGGATGAAACCCTTGCCGGCTTAAGGCTTCTTCACTTTGGGTGCTCCGTCTTGGAACCTATTAAAAAATGTTTCACGAAAATCTTCTTGCAGTGACTCGAACCTTAGACCGATGGGAGAATGAACTGGGGTGGTCGAAATATAGTCGAATGGCCTCTCGACATGAGCAACCTCATGGTTTTCAAAGAGGACAGCAGCTCTCCAACATTCGTGTCCCTTCAGTGAATCCAAGATGACTCTCTTGACTCTTAAACCCTCGATCGACGATTTCTTTCTATCTCCTATTGATTTATGGCCTCCTCACGGTTTTTTCTATGATATATGGTTTCTTTTATAGCTTCCCTCAATTTGCTGCCTCATTTATATCTATGATACCAATTTGAAGGAGGAAGGGGAAGGGGGAATTACTTATATCTATGGCTATATAAACTCACGCACAAAAAATAAATAAACAATGGATGTATAAACTCATGCACAAAACAAAAAACTAAACAATGGATGTATAAACTCATGCACACAACAAAAAATTACTTGCTACTCTAAAACTCAACACTTGCATTGCTTCACAAAAGGATATAAATACACACTAGTTTAGTGACAACAGATCTTAACATCTCAACTATTCTAGAAATTTTTATAACTAATTGAATCTAATTGAAACTCTTTTAGAAGTGTCTAAAATTAGTGGGAGTAGTAATTTTCTAACAAATTATGCCTCAAAATATAAGGACACTATCTCTCACTCACTATAGGGATATATCATCTTTGTCTCTCACCCATTACTCTCAAGGCATATATTATCCTTCTTTGTCAGAATTTTGTATAAAACAGTTAAAGTGCCCACTTATAGACTTGGCCCTGGGTTTCTATTGTTGTTTATTTTATGATATCTATCATGTAATCCCACTTGCAAATGACCATTGGAGATCCATGTAAATGAATTATAACTTGTATTTGGTTTGGGAAAACTCGAAATTGCCAACCATAACCTTTTGTTGAAAGATGATCCTGTCTATCTGTTTTCTTTAGTAAGTAGTGAAAAAATAAGAAACTGTGCAGGAAAACAACAAACAAAATAGCACTAGTAAGTAGTGAAAAAACAAGAAACTATGCAAGAAAACAAGAAACAAAGGTACAGTCACTACTACGTTGAGGTTTACAACTAACACTCTCTCTTAAACTCAACGTTGGAGGTTTACAACTAACTAACACTCCCTCTTAAACTCAATGTTTACAGACATGGGCACTTATAAATCCTAAGTTTTGCATTTGGAAATAAAAAATGGATTTACCTAATAGCTTTTAACAAAAAGAAATTCAGAAATGCAAATGCGTGCTGGTCTATGTCCCGGCTTACAATACATAACAATAAAACTATAATTCATCTTTTTACTTGAGTTGGGTTCTCTTCTTCCAAACTTTGTATTCTTCTAATGTGGTCATTTTTTTCATTTTGGCGTTGATACTGAAAGCTACGATCTTTTTCTTTTTTCTTTGTCGCTGTGACTTCATATTCATAATTTGATGAGGTTGCTTATGCTTGTTTCTTTCATATTCTTCTACAACAAATTTTTATTTGAGAGTGGGTTGATGCCACCACTGCAAACTATCATCAATTCCCTTCATAGTTTGGGCTACGCAGTCAACATAATGCGTCCACATTAACTCGGAATAAAATATGATTTCTTCAAAACTCCATGACATGAAGATGGTTTCAAACTGGTCTTCATTGAAATCCTCATCCATGTCTTCATTTTCTTCTTTTGGCTGCTCACCTGCATACTCAAACAACGTGTCAAGCTGATATACAAAATTATAACATGAACCATATTGGTTCTCTTCTTTCTATTCTTTCTGAGAGCAGCTACCATCATCATCATCATCATAGATTGATTGTTCAATCCATTTGAAATGTGCATCAACATTATCTTCTTCTTCAATTGCTTCATTGGCAGCTATAAGTGTAGTGGCTTGAATGTTACTGTCATCAAAATTTCTTTCAAGCACTGCTTATGGAGTCACCAAATCATCCACTTGGTTCTAAATGCCAAGTAGGCTTCCTCCTCCAAACATCAATTCATCAATTTTCTTCTTATCTTCCATTATTTGAAGACACTCATCATAAGACAGATTATCATCATCAAATTCAATTTCAATATTTCTTACCTCTATTTCAAAGAGGCCAATTTCTTCACAATGTTCATCAAAGATCATTGATGTTGGTCATTTGTTGTCATCAACAAACACTATTGGAATCAGTTCATCAATGCAGGTTGTTGTATTGATAGTTTCACCATCAATTTCTGCAATTTTCTCACGCTCTGCTTCACACAGAGATGCACCTTTTTTCTCTTCCTCTGGTAGCTCTGCTTCACATAGATCAGATGCTCATTCATTTTTTTCTTTGGTAGCTCTTCTTGACATAGATGTTTCTTCTAAAGTGGCAACATTCAACAAATTATTGCTCCCTCTTCCATTGGACTCTATTTCCAGAATACTCCAAACTTCTTTCAAAGATGTTTTTGTTGCTTACAACAAGGTATACACCTCATAGATGAAGGTAAAAACACAACCATTATGAATATGAATAGAAGCATGGTGAAAGGAAAACATTTTCCAAATGATTTTTTTGGAGAAGCAATATCTTGGGTTGTTTATGTTTTGAATAGATCTCCTACTAAAAATTTGAAGAAAAAAGTTACATAAGAAGAATGAAAAGGTTTGATTTGAAGCGTAGCACTCTTTGGAGTATTTTGTTATGTGGCATATGCTCATGTTCCTAAAGAGTTGAGGAGGAATTTAGAAGACATAAGTGAAAAATGCATCTTTCTTGAGTACAATGATTAGTCCAAGGCATATAAATTGTATAAACTAGTGACAAAGAAGCTAATAAACAGTAGGGATGTTGAATTCAAATAAGATAAAACATGGGATGAAAGCATATATAATACTATATTTGTTAGAGAAACAATACCTCTAGCATAATATGAATCAAAGGAGTAGATTTCACAAGGTGGACATCAAGGTTCACAAACCGAATTACCAACCAAAGATACTCCAACAAGGAATCCAAGAAATTTTGTTCAAGGTGAGTCATCTAGCCGAGGAGCCGAGTCTACTCCTACTTCTGAATCATGTAGTGGATCTAATCTTACAATTGTCTCCCTAAGGTCTAGAAATACTATAATTTTAAGAGAAATATATGAATATCTAGATGTGCATTCAAATTTTGCATTGTTTACTTGTCAATCCACATATGTTGAAGAAGCAATTAAATAACAAAATCAGTGCTAATAAATAGAAGTAGAAATTTATTCCATAGAGAAGAATGATACATGGGAGCTAGTAGAATTACCATAAGATAAATATTGCATTAGTATAAAATGGGTTTACCAAACCACGTTTAATGAGAAAGGAGAAGTTTAAAAGTACAATATTGGATTTGGAGAAAAATGTTTTGCACAACGACCTCGAGTAGATTATGGTGAGATCTTTGCACCAGTTGCAATATTGGACACAATTAGAGTTGTCCTAACCATTGTAGCTCAAAACATGTGCAAAGTTTATCAAATGGATGTGAAGTCAACATTCTTAAAAGGTATTTTAGAAGTGGAAGTATATGTGGAGCAGATACCATGATATGTCATAAAAGGACATGAAGATAAATCCTATAGATTGAAGAAATATCTATACATGCTTAAGAAATATCCAAGATCTTGGTATAGAGGGATTGGTTTATATTTGATGTAAAGGATTCAACAGTGAGCCAACATTTAATACAATTTTGAATAAGAAATTTATTAAATCTTGATTGTTTTTTAATGTTTTGATGATATGATCTTCAAATCTGTTAGTAAATCAACTGTGAAACATGAATTTGAAATGACAAATTTGGGACTAATGAGGTACTTCCTTGTTATTGAAGTTTTCCAATCAGATTCAAGAATTTTCATGTATCAAGCAAGGTATGCCATCAATGTGTTGAATATTTTCAAGATGATGAATTGAAAACCAACACCAACTCCAATTACAAGGAAAAAGATCAGCAAAGAGGATATGGGACCCAATGTAGATCTAACTCTATTCAAGAGAATGGTTGGAAATCTATTGTACCTCGCTACCACTAAGACAAACATTATCAATGATGTTAGTTTGATGGAGACTCCAAAAGATTCATATAGACAAATTGGAAAAAGAATCAACACGATATGGTACATTATATTGCAACACTAGTAATGATTTTTTGATTGGATATATTCACAATGATCTTATGTAGAGTATTGGGTGATCTTCAAAACCAACAAGAAGGACCAACTCCAATGTATTGTGACAATTAATCAATAATAGCTATGTCAATAACCATTTCTTTCATAAAAAATAAACCATATTGATACAAAACATCATTTTATTAGAGAGGTTATAAACAATGAGGAAATCTACTTGAAATCTTGTAAATCCGAAGATAATTTGGTGACATATATACAAACCCATTAAAAAAAATGTGTATGAGTTTCATAGAAAAGATTAGGTGTTGTAACTACTTAATCATTTAGCATTCATATGTGGTAATTAAGGAGGAATGTTAGAATATTATTTGTTAGGGTCCTAACCCACACATAGGTAGATAAATATATTCGGATGTAATAAAGGTCAATATTAATAAGGCCTTTCAGTAAAATAGAATAAGACGGATGTAAGAAGACGTAATAGAAGCTTCTGCTTCTAGAAGGATTTTCCTCTAGATGCTTCTTTTTAGTATAAATAGGAGTCGAGGGTATGAGAACCCTAGCTTGGATATTATTGTAATAGAGCTCTGCTCAATTGGAGGTTTCCCCCTTGAAGAGGCGCGTGAGCATTGTTTTCAGATTCAAAGTGCTATTTCTGTTGTTATCCTTATATCATTTATGTTATATTACTGAATGTTCTGGTTATATTGTTGTTATTCTTCCATTACTAGCATTTTATTTCCGTTCCATATACATTTTATATCTGGTATATTACAAGTGGTATCCGAGCACTTTCCTCGGTAGAAAGTGTTGGTTAAATTTTTTTCAGGGTAGAGACATATTCTGACGTCTTTAAGCCACAAAGATCTGTCGTTATGCACATAAACCCACGGTTGAGGGATTCATACATGCAGGAAATACAAGTGGTACTTAAGCGCACATCTTTTAGCCACCCTTGTAACCCCTATTCATACCCCTTCGAGTGGTAGCACATCGGACAACACCTGTGTATGGATCAGCCTAGATTACCTAAATCCCTCTTTAGATAAATCGATCGGCCACCTAACTGCTATAGTGTCACTGAGAATATCACTCGGGAAGATACTATCTAGTACCTGGGTAGTCGGGTAGTACAACTAAGGGTATGGTCTATCCTCCTTAGTTAGTGCCCTGAGATATTGGGCCGAGTACTACTGTTGGACCTTGCATGTATATCAGAGAGCTATAGCACATGGCAAACCCTTTTCTATAGAACCCTTGAATACCTAACCCTTGGGGACATAAACATCAACAAATTAAAACAGACAAGATCTATTGCCACGCAACTATGTTCAGGTTGCCAATTAAATACACATTTATTTCTGGTTAAGCATTTGGGCATTTCCTCTCTGCAATATTCTTCAGACCAGAGTATAACTTTGTAAAAAAATAAAATAAAATAAAGTCTGGAATTTTGTTCACCATTATTTTAGACCTATTCCATTGGATTCATCTCTTCGCCCTTATCATTTTCATCCATATCATTTTTTTGGCAAAACTTCTCTACCCTGCCCACCCCTTTTCAGTTCCCCCATCCTCATGGCCCATACTTGTAGCCAAGACTTGGAATCTCTCTTCAACACCTTGCAATCTGGTCTAATTGAGACCCAACAAGAAGTGAAACAACTCAGTGCCAATGTTGTCGCCATCAATACAACCATGCAGTCCTCAATGGATGAAATCAAACAAGACCTCACCACCCAGCTTGAATCAGTATTTTTGGCACTCTGCACCAAACTGCATATCCCTACAGATAACCCTTCCTCTTCCTCACCCCCACATACTGAAGGTGACCATTCCTCTCATTCCCATACCTTACAGAACCATCACTTTCAACGTGACCTACGCCTTCCACGGGTGGATGTGACCAGATTTGATGGCTTAGACCCCACTGGTTGGGTAACCCAAATGGAACATTACTTCTCTTTAAACAACATTACAAATAACTTGGCCAAAATCCAATATGGTGTTCTCCATCTAGATCAAGAATGTTGGCAATGGTGGCAATGGAGAAAAAATTCTCGTCATGGGTATATTCCTTAGACACAATTTGTGGCAGAGCTTTATGAATGCTTTGACACTGACACCAACCATTTGGATCGTTTGACAAAGCTGAAACAATTAGGAACAATGGAAGACTTTATAACTTCCTTCAAGCACTTGGCTTTTAAAATAGAGGGCATGTCTGATGCCTTTTTTCGAGAGTGTTTTATTAGTGGCCTCAACGATGAAATTCTTGCCCATGTCCTCATGGCTCGGCCTGAGAGTTGGGTGGAGGCTACCAAAATAGATAAAGAAGAACAACAGGTTGTATCTTCTCAAAATCGCAAACCCTCCTTCATCCCTCGCCCTAAACTAGTAAATCCCACTACTCCCTCTACTCCACTACAGATCCAAAAATTGACCCAGGCTGAAATGGTTGAACGCCAACTCAAAGGCCTTTGTTATAACTATGATGAAAAATATTTCTCGAGCCACAAGTGTAAAGAACAAAAGCTTTTTATGGCCATATCCGAGGAGATTTTGGAAGAAGATGAAGAAACCCCCTCTATGTCTGAATCACCTAAATCCATTGACATAACCCTCCCTCAGACCCTCCCGAATTAGAACCAGTCATTTCCCTCAATGCTCTCACTGGCTTCTCCGCTCCCCAAACCCTTAAGCTACTTAGTTACATCAAGCATCAGAAGGTCATCATTCTGGTTGATAGTGGCAGCACCGATAATTTTATTCATCACCGCATTGCCCAAGAAACTCATTGCTACATCGATGCCATCAATAATTTCCAAATCATGATTTTCAATGGTGGTTCCATGAAATGTAGAGGGTGTTGTGAAAATGTGCATCTCCAAATTGGTGACTACCACCTGAAATCCCATATGTTTTCTATCAACATGGGAGGTTGTGACATTTTGCTGGGTGCAGACTGGCTAAGGAATTTGGGTCCCATTCTCATGGATTTTAAAGAGTTAACCATGCAATTCGACCAGGAGGGCCACCAATATAAGTTCCAAGGCATCACCGTCGGTTCACCTGAGATCATTAGTTCCCATTGCATGGAAAAGCTGCTCAAAAAGGGTCATTCTGGTGTTATCGCCCAACTCCATGCCATAGAAGCAACAAAGATACCCTTGGTACCGCAAGACCTCCAAGACATCCTTTCTAAACATCAATTGGTCTTTTCCAACCCCCAAGGCCTCCCTCCTTCCCGTGGTGTTCATGATCATTCCATTCCCCTTGTACCAATAAGCCTTCCTCCCAATATCCATCTGTATTGTCACCCCTTTTCCCCCAAAAAATGAAATTGAGAAAATGGTCCATGAACTCCTTAATGCAGGCATTATCTGCCCTAGTACGAGCCCCTATTCATCTCCTATGGTCATGGTCCTGAAGAAAGAAGGTTCTTGGCAAATGTATCCTGACTTCCATGCCCTCAACAAACTTACCATCAAAGACAAATTCCCCATTCCTGTCATTGATGACCTCCTGGATGAATTGAGTGGCGCCCAATTCTTCACTAAACTAGATCTTCATTCGGGCTACCACCAGATATGTATGAAAGAGGCAGATATTCTCAATACTTCCTTTAGAACTCATGAGGGCCTCTATGAGTTTTTGGTCATTCCCTTTGTCTTGTGTAATGCCCCCTCCACCTTCCAAAGCCTCATGAATCATGTCTTCCATCCTTTTCTCCACCATTTTGTCTTATGTTTCTTTGATGATATCCTCATCTATAGAAAAAACTGGACATACCATCTTCCTCATGTGGATCGAGTTCTCCATCTACTCTCTCAGCACCAACTTTTCCTCAAATAGTCTAAATGTTCTTTTAGTGCCTCAGAAGTAGAATACTTGGGTCATCTGGTTGGAAAAGATGGTGTCAAGGTGGATCCTAAAAAGATTGAAGCTATGCAAGACTGGCCTCACCCAAAGACTCTTAGGAGCTTGCATGGATTTCTAGGCTTAACAGGGTATTATCGCAAATTTGTTAAGAATTATGGAAAGATTGCAACACCTCTCACTGCTCTCCTTAAAAAGAACTCTTTCACTTGGACTCCAGCCGTTGCTCAAGATTTTCAAACCTTGAAGATGGCCATGTGAACCACTCTAGTCCTCGCCCTTCCCGATTTCACAAAGACCTTTGTGTTGGAATGTGATGCCTCAGGGAAAGGAATTGGTGTTGTCCTTATGCAAGAGGGTCGACCTTTGGCCTTTACCAGCAAGCAACTATCTGAAAGAAATATGGGCAAATCCATCTATGAAAAAGAAATGTTAGCTATTTTGCATGTCGTGTTTCTGTGGTGTCCTTATCTATTGGGGCAATGGTTCTAATTAAGATAGGCCATCAAAGCCTCAAATATTTTTTGGAACAACGCATTTCCTCCCCAGAACAACAAAAATGGGTGACTAAACTCTTTGGATATGATTATGAGATCATTTATAAGAAAGGAAAAGACAATGTGGTTGCGGATGCATTTTCCCGAAAATATGAAGATAAAGGGTCCCTTTATTCTCTTTCATTCATTGTACCAGATTGGCTCCAAGCCGTTCGCCAGGAATGGCTACAAGATCCCAAAAGTTCGCAGTTGATCTAGCAATTGTAGTCCAATGCTCCAACTTTCACAGGGTACTCTTGGCTCCATGAGGAACTTTGATACAAAGGTCGTTTGTACTTAAGTAAACAATCAAAGCTTAAATCCACGGTACTTTCTAATATTCATGCTATACCCACAGCAGGGCACTCCGGGTTCACCAAAACCTATGATATGGTCAAATGTTCATTTTTCTGGGATGGTATGAAATAGGACATTCGTAATTTTGTAGCTGAATGTGACGTGTGTCAACACAACAAGGGAGAAATAGTCAAATTGTCGGGCACACTACAACCGCTCCCGATTCCACCTGTTATTTGGAAGGATATCTCTATGAATTTTATTACCGACTTACCCAAATCGGGAAATAAATCCATCATCGTGGTGGTTGTTGATCGCCTTTCCAAGTATGCTCATTTTTGCACCCTTCAACACCTGTTTAGTACATCCACGGTGGATTAAATCTTCATGGATCAGGTCTTCAAGCTTCATGGCATGTCGCACTCTATTGTTTCTGATCGCAACCCAACTTTCACAAGCAATTTTTGGCAAGAACTGTTCAAGATACAAGGCACAGAATTGCATCTTAGCACAACTTATCATCCCCAGACTGATGGCCAAATGGAAGTTGTCAACAAGTGTTTGGAAACATATTTGAGGTGTTTTTCCTCGGAAAATCAAAATCAATGGGCTCAATGGTTACCCCTAGCTGAATGGTGGTACAACACTTCATACCATACAACTACACGCATGACTTCTTTTGAAGAAGTATATGGACAGAAGCCACCTTCAGTTCTCTCATACTTACCAGGTGCCTCGAAGGTCCAAGCGGTTGACCTAACAGTTACAGCTCAATAGGCTATTCTCCGTACCCTCAAAGAGAATTTGGTCATGGCGCAGAATCACATGAAGCAACAAGCAGATCATGGTCACTTTGAACATCAATTTCTAGAAGGGCATCAGGTGTTTCTTCGACCCCAAATTTTATGGTCCTTATACCGTGCTCAAGCGTATGGGAGAAGTTGCCTATTAGCTTTGCCCATCCATTCGAAGCTACATCCCGTTTTTCATGTTTCATGCTTAAAGAAGGTGATTGGAGCTAAGTGCCAAATTCAAACCAACCTTCCATAGTTAGCTGAAGAAGGATCGTTTGGCTACAACGAGAAGAAGTTTTGGACCAATTCCATCAAGGAAGTTCTAGTCCAGTGGAAAGATACAACTCTAGTAGACGCCACTTGGGAACCAACTACCATTCTGCAGCAATTTCCTCATCTCAAGCCTTGAGGACAAGGCTGTTTTTAATGGGGCAGACATGTTAGGGTCCTAACCCGCACATAAGTAGAACAATATATTCGGATGTAATAAAAGTCAATATTAATAAGGCCTTTCAATAAAATAGAATAAGGCGTATGTAAGAAGACCTAATAGAAGCTTCCAAGGATCTTCCTCTAGATGCTTCTTTTTAGTATAAATAGGAGTTGAAGGTATGAGAACGCTAACTTGGATATTATTGTAATAGATCTCTGTTCAAGTGGAGGTTGCCCCCTCGAAGAGGCCCGTTAACATTGCTTTCAGATTCAAAGTGTTATTTCTCTTGTTATTCTTATATCATTTCAGTGTTATTGTGGTGAATGTTCCTTTATTCTGCCATTACTAACATTTTTTTATTTCCGTTCTCCATACATTTTATAGCTAGTATATTACATTATTACTCTAACTAATTTTGGAGAGTTCTGTAAGAGTTTAATTAAATCTAGTTAACTATAGAAAAGCTAAGATGTCTAGACCTGTTATTAGTAAACTAGAGCTTATTATATCTCCTTTATGAAACAATGCAAGTATTGATTTTTACAAGTGCAACTCGTATTGTGTTTCGTTTTTGTTTTGTTCATGATTTTATACAACCTTAGGTGTAAGTAATTTGCCGCTTCCTCCTCCTGAATTCCCACGGAGCCACCCAAAAAGGGAATCTGGGGCTAGGGTTAAAACAAATAATGAAAAGATTAAAATGATACTCAGAATGATGCAATGTAGCTATGACAAGAAAAGCACAAAGGAATAGTGACCATGGCATGAATGCAAATTCTATAAAAGAGACCACGCGAGCTACGATGGTAGAGGCCGTGTTAGCAGCAAACCGTGGATAAAATATCACAATAAACTTCCCGGCATGTGCTATAGCATGTTGTTGAGGAGATGAGTAGAAGAAAGGCTTTGTAGATGCAATCGTGTTCGAGCCAAACTAGGCCTTGAGGACATATGCTGAATATTTTTAGTAAATCCATGTTGTACCTGGAGATCTGCATGAGACAATGTTGTATAGCCAATGGCAGCTACGATCAGGAGACCTTGCAATCGGTGTAATACGTCGCAATACGTCATATGGGTGCCGATTTAGAGATAAAAGTAACTTGCTGGTGATTGTAGTTCACCAAATTCCCATTCGATCGGCAAGTGGCTCAGCATCTAGGGACGCTGGAAAACCCAAAAAGGGAGAAGATCATGGAACATTGTGCGCTGCTGTATGTCATAAATCCCACCGTTAACATTAAAGAGGAGCCATCGGTCTCATATTATCCGGTGACGAAGATAGTCATGAGATAAGGATTGTATATGGTCGTGACTTAGGTCTCCAGAGCTTTGTATCGAACTTTAGAAAGGTGTTAGCTTCAACTGCTACGGCAAACCCTAGAAGTTTTGCCTAGCTGACGCAAACCCTAGAAGTTTTTCTGACGGCAAACCCTAGAAGTTTTGCCTAGCTGACGCAATCCCTAGAAGTTTTGCTGACGGCAAACCCCAGAAGTTTTGCCTACCTGACGCAATGTCTAGCGGGAAGGAAATGGTTCTTGAGGTGGATACCGTGGGTTAGAGTTTGAAGCGAACAATGGCGGTCGAGCTACTCCAACGACTTCGCACCATATCAGAGAACAGATCTTGGAGAGTCTCCCTACTCTTAAGGATACCCCAACGAAAATCAACGGACTAGGAATGGCATCGGCGGCACTTGGGGTGTTGAAAGTAGTTGTGCAGCTAATGCAAGTGAAAGGGCAGCGAAGAGAATCCAAAACCCTAACCAATGAATCTTTATAAAGAGAGATAGCAGCTCGGTGGGAGATTTTAACATAGAATAGCGTTGTTCTAATGTATGCCATGGGAGTGCTTTAATGCATTTGTCCTTTGGAAGACCAACTAGTGTTTTGTTTTCTGAGTATACAATATAGCGAAAGGAGAGAAATACGAACCAGCATAGGGAGATAGTGCCTCGATTAAGCTGCAAACGTCGTTAGCAATTGGAAAGATGTAGCCAAATCTAACTAAGAACAATTCCTAAAGTGGGTGGTTAAGGGTCAAAAGGGTGGTTAAGGGTTAAAGCCAACCGAGAATCTTCGAAGGGATCGGAGGGCGTGGTGAAATATCAATGCCAAGGGAGCATCTTCTAGGCAATGGATGGGCATGAAATCCATGTATCAAAATGCTAGGGCTAGGTGGGAGGTTTAAAAAGCTGAATTTAAGGAGGAGGTATGCACCGACGCTGTTATGCCAAATGATGTGACTTAAAGAGCCATTTCGAGGGGAAACCATGAATCACAAAATAAAGATAAGATAGGAATGAAAACCTAAAACAAATTGTTTATGTTATACCATTAGCCAAACACTATATATATATATATATATATATATTTAATAGGTAAATAAAGTTAATTGTAGGACTACTTAAGGCAATGTGAAGTATCGATGACTAATTAATTGAGTACACAGAGTTTGATTGTTGAAATTTATAATAAATATGGAACTAAATGAAGCTTGAGATCTCGAGAATTGTGCTCATGGAGATGTGATCCATTGGTGTGGTATCTATTGGGGAGTTGTGACCTAGTGATCTATTTCACAAGTTTATATTATATTAAATATATTTTTATATTTCTATTTTTATTTTAATTATGTGCAAACTTTGTAAATGTAATATATTTTTATTTTTATTTTAATTATGTGCGAACTTTGTAAATGTTTTTAAATTTGAATGAAAGTTTTTTAAGTAATATTTATTTTTTAATCAATAAGGATATTTATTTTGTGAGATCAATGTGGTGTATTATTAAGATGAATTATGAAAAGAATGTTATGTCATTATTTAGAGTGGTAGATCATATTATCAATGTGGTGTATTATTAAGATGAATTATGAAAAGAATGTTATGTCATTATTTAGAGTGGTAGATCATATTATTTTTTATAATTTTAATGGCATCCATCTTAAAAAAAATATGTTGTCGAGATCAATGTGGTGTATTATTAAAATGAATTGTGAAGAGAGTCATTATTTGGATTGGTAGGTCATATTTTTTACATAATTTTTAATGACATTTTTTTCAATTTAAAGAGAATAAGGACATGGATAATTTTTGGATAACTTTTAATGGAATTCACCTTAAAGAGAAAGATATGGTCAATGATATACTATTTGTATTACGGTTAAAACTTCTAAAATTATTATCAATGTGGTGCATTATTAGGATGAATTATGAAAATAATGTCATTATTTAGAGTGGTAGATCATATTTTTTGCATAATTTTTAATGACATCCAACTTAAAGAGAATAAGGACATTGACAATTTTTTGATATCTTTTAGTGACATTCACCTTAAAGAGAAATATTAATGAAATTCACCTTAAAGAGAAAAACATGGCCAATGATATCACATTTGCATTTGTATTCGGGTTTAAGACTTTTAAGATTATTATCATTGCATGAAGGTTCTTCAAAAACTTTTGGATTCATTTTTAAATAATATCATATTTGTATTGGGGTTTAAGACTTCTAAGATTATTATCATTGCATGAAGATTCTTCAAAAACTTTTGAATTCTTTTTTAAATAATGTTTCAAATAGACCAATGTGATTCATCATGAAAAACTAATTCTCAAGTGAATTTATCTGAAGTCTGCAAATTTAATCATTAATATAATTATGTAAAGGTTATATCTCAAGTCTACAAAGTTTGCAATTAGACCAATGTGATTCATCATGAAAAACTAATTCTCAAGTGAATTTATCTCAAGTCTACAAATTTAATCATTAATATAATTATGTAAAGGTTATATCTCAAGTCTACAAAGTTTGCAATTAATATAATGATATGAAGGTTCTTCTAGAATCATCACATCTATATTTGAATTGACACCAATATGATTCGTTATGAATTATAAACATAATTTCATCTTTTGAATTGCTAGATAAAATTTCTTCTTCAGGATCATCGCTAGATACATCTCTTTTATGTATCTAGTATGTATAGAAATTCTATGACTTCCGTGGTAAACGTTTTAAAAACTATATGATATGTCTCATAATTTAATTAAGTATTTTATATTATGATATTAATCTTATGGTTAGTGTATTTTTTATAGAATTATTTGATCATTATAAATTTTATATAGGTCCTATTATCCACCGATATCTACAAAATCGAATGGTCTAGGAAATTGGACTTAGAGAAATACAATGAACTAGAATTTGTTATTACTGAATTTAACAAAAATATTAAAGGGTGCTTTCCCACATTTGCTTTGCGGAAATTTTTATCTATGAAAATTTCAATCTTTACTCTAACCATATCTATCTTTTTATAATAATAATTTACTTATGTGTTATGTTGATGGTTATTTTGGAAATAAAATTCCTTCCATGAATCACGAATCTCTATTTTTTATGGTTGTTGGTATGCTCAATTAGTTCAGTGATGAGATAAATTCCTCAATATGCAAGTGCTAGCTCTCACAATTCTCTCAATTATTTTTCTTAATATTCTAACCTTCTTGATGTAACAAATTTAATCTTAATAGAGGAATTTTCTATAATTACATTGCATTCAATCAATGTAGTGTTTGTGAAATCCAATGTATCGCCCATGGTTTGGGGTATTTTACCATGGTATTTACAGTATTTTCTCATGGTATTGGGAATTAATTATTTAATGAATCAACATGTACCTTCATGAAGGGTTATAAAAAATTATAAAAAGAGAAAGCATTGAGAGAAATTAAGTGTATGAAAAATGGATTAGCAAAAATTGAACTGTGAAATTAGTTTTAGGTCATCTTGGCATTTTTGCGATAACTTCTCTTTTAAGGAAGTTTTAGACCCTAGAATTTGGAAGAGAAGGCGAAGATACCTTGTTGTATATGTGGTATAAATTTCACACTCTCCATACTTTCATAGATATGTCTTGTGGAATTTAGGGCTCCTGAATTCTTCTAAAATGAGTTTCAAATAGGTGAGCTTGGCACATTTGCTATAAATTAGTTTATGGAATGTTTCACACCTTGTGATTTTGCAAAGTTAGAGGATATATCTTGTTCTACATGTGGAAAACATATCAAATGTTGGTTCACTATAGTTTTGGATATATTTTTTTTGGAAGTTAGGTTTTTTGAATGCTCCTGAAATCAATTTGAAACATGTCATCTTGGCAATTTTCTATAACTTATTTTATGGGATGTTTCAAACTTTGATATTTTATAGAAACAAAGGAGATCTTGGTGTGCATGTGGTAAAAATAGCATATGTTGGTTTTCTGCAATTTTAGAGATATTCTATGAGGAAGTTAGGGTTCTCGTACTCCTAGAATCAGTTTCAAACAAGTCAACATGAGACTTTTTCTATAACTTTTTCCTGAGATGTTTCAGACACTCATATTTTGTAGAGATGGAAGAGACATGTAGAAGAACCTCGGGTAAATTTTTATAATCATATTTGCAAAATTGGATACGTGGCATGTTGTACAAGTTCATTCTTGGGAAGAGACCCAAAACAACAAGCTTTACCAAAAATTTTATTTGGAAATTCAAATTTTGGTCAAGCCTGGTAAAGGAAAAAGTAGTAAGCAAACCTGGTGAAGGTAGAAGCAATGAGTAGAACTGGAAAAGGCATAAGCATTGAGTAAAAATGGTGATGGAAAAAATAGGGAGAAGACTCGATGAAGGTTGTTGCAACTCATATATTGGTGTCTCTTGTTATGTTGGTACTAAGAAGTGGGGGTTGGTTTCTCTAGTATATTGGTGTCTATGAAGATATATAATAGATTTGTGCCTCTTGCTAAGTTGGTTATTAATGGTGGGTATTGGTGTCCCCAATAGATTGATGTCTATGAATATCTAAAATATATTGGTGTCTCTTGCTAAGTTGGTGCTTAGCGATCGAGATTGGTGTCTACAAAGATCTATAAGACTAGATTGGTGCCTACTAGGATTTGTATCCATGGGGATTGATCTATGCATTAATTTGGCTCCTACAAATATTTGTAGCAATAGGTTGGTAACTACAAAGAATTATAAATAAATTTTGTGTGGTTTTCTCCCGAAAGGGTTTCCATGTAAATCTTGTGTAACATGTTATGTAGTTAATATGTGATTGTTTTCTTATGGTTGATGAATTTTTTAAAAAGTAAAAAATGGTCTTATATTGATTCACCCTCCCCCCTCTCAATATGCGTGCTCAACATCTATCAATTCTTTGTATTGATCTTCTAATCTTAATAGAGGCATTTTCCATCATTACCCTTCATTCAATCAGTGTAGTGCTTGTGAAAGCCAATGTTCCCCTCTTATGATTAGCTAGTTGCAATGGAAATATAAAAAAGTAACAATCAAGGTACACCCACAACTTATTAAAATATAGTGTAAAAAGATGAAATGTAAGACATTGAATTACCATTTAAAAAATATAACTCTTATTTATGAAAAAAATAATATGTATGGTTTATACCTAAATTTTGTCTTGAAACAAATTTGGATGGTTGAATATATTTTTTAAAATTAATAAAGTCAATGAAGCCTTGATATTATAAGATCAAGCATTAATAATATATTTGATGGTATTAACATAGTAAATCAAATTTGTTTTCCTTGTTTGAGTAGGTCTCTCTCTATACTTACACCATACAATATAATTTTTTTCCCACATGGATGAGCCAATAAAAATTTTGAACATAAACAAAAGGCCTATGTGTTTCATAATTATGATATATACAAAATAAAAATGAATAATTAAAAAAAAATAAAAATGAATAATTAAAAAAAAATAAAAAATCATATATATATATATATATATATATATATATATATATGATGATGATGATGATAATGATGATTAATGTTCACTAAGACCAATTGGTCTATCGTACTTTAAGAAGGTAAGAGATTACTTATATTTCTTTAAAATTGTATTTCTATGTTCAAAAATCATGCAGAGAAGCGTTCCATGATCACCATAGTTTTGATGACTCGGGGGGTTAGGAAGGTCTATATTGTAGAAACTATTTTTAAATTGGGATATAATATGGGTATGTGCATGGAAATCTAAGAGGAAGTAGTTTTCATCTTCTACCTACTTAGTGTTACAAAGATGACAAATTCTTTCATCCCACAATGTTTTGTGAGTTGTCCAACACCCAATTTCACTATGTAGCTCAAAAGACTTTGTTATTATTTTAGAAATGTTGATATTTTTCTTTTCACTTCTAAAAAATGAGAGGTAAATTTGATGTTCTAAATTAGGGTTAACCACCTTGTTGAGATCAATTCCTACGTTCGAAATTTCCTTTCCTTTCTATTTTCCCAAATTCTTTTTTCCATTTCATTTCTCCCTTTTACACCTACCCTTGTTTCCCTTTTTCCTTTCTCCCCTTCTCCTATACCTTTACAGTTACCATACTTAGTCATATTTTAAAAATTAGCGGGTTCACGGGTAGGTGAGCCTTCATCCCCTTCCAATTTCCTATGTCAAAAGTTCAATCGACCACCTTGCTATATTATACTTAGACTTTTTTTCCAACTTCACGGATTCGCAAGGTCGAGAATTCATTCTTCATGTTCCAAGATATCCACTTTGAACCCAAAACTTCGTGATCATCATTTCAACCATCAGACTTGGCGTAGGTCTTGAGTCTATAAAAGCGTTTTATTTCCCCTACATGCAAGTTTGGTCGACCACTTTTCTACACCTAACTTATTTTTTTATCAACCACAACCACGAGTTCGCGGGTTCCCAAGTTGGCGGTATCATGAAAAGATTAATATTCAAATATTCTCTCGTCTGTCCCTGCCATTCTTGTGCTTTTTCCAATATGGATTAAATGTTGCTTAATGCTAACAACTGATTGTGCATGATCCAAAAATATTGTCATTAATGGAAAAAGACTCGAGAAGATTACTGATTAAATTGCATTAATTAGTCATTTTTCCAAAGGATTATATTATTATCATCTCTCTGAAAATATTTATTTCAAGTTATTATTCAGCTGAAAAATACTCTCTTCAACCTAATGGAAACATCAGCTAGATTGCAGTTCTATTGAGATACTTTAAATATTTTTGGTCATGAAGACCAAAACTTTTAGTGGTCCAGAGCATATTCATATTACTCATCTCCTCCTCCAAAAAAAGATGTAATATGGGCATCCAAAATCGTTCGCGCAGGGCATGTTCCTGAGGTATTTGACTGCAATGAACTTGTTGCATGGTGCATTGAGAAGTATGTGTCAAGCTAGAGAATTATACAACTTCAATATCGTTCCCCCATTTCCCTTTCACCACATGTTTTTCGCAAGATATTGAAGCTCCCAGATCCAACACTTACCTTCAAAGAAGAAGACTGCAGAGATTTTCTGAAGAAACATAACAATGGCATAGACCTCATGCCTGAATATTTGGAGAATCCTGAGACTATTCTAGAAGAAATAACTAGGATCCATATTGATTCTATTAAAAACCCCTTTTGTGATATTGCATGGTTGTTCACCAGGTTGACAGGTCAAGAAAGCACTGCTACCATTTCTCCCATGATTCTATATGTTTTATGTTTTACAGTAAAAGAACAGATCATTTTTTACTGTGGAAAAATGATTTCTATAGAAATATCATCCCAGTTATCACACTACAAATGGGAAAAAAAGATCTTTATGGATTCCTATTTGGTATTTTCTATAGTGTATTGTCTTTAATTTCCAAAATTGACTATAACTAAGAGGGTGAACTGTGAAATAGATCACGCTACCTTCTGGTATCAGACATTGTGGAGACACAAGACCTCTCAGTGTTTTTATGAAGTTTACAATGATTTTTCTCAATATTCAAAGGGTTTTTCTTTGGTGAAAATATCCCAAGGATATCTGACTAGGCTAACAAACTTCTTATAGAAAAAGGGAACAATAGAAGATATGGAAAATGATAGTTTCATCAAGATATTTTGTTCCAAATAAAATCCCTCTTTTCTTCCATATCATGTATATAACAAATTATTTATTACAGAAGTGGAAAGGAAATAAAAATTCTGGCTACATTTCTTCATGGAAAAACGAAAAAGGAATTCATCCCCTTGCCATGGAACATTGCATATTTCATTTTCAGAAACATAAATAAAATTGATGAGTTGGAAATCCATTTCAACAATGTGAACGTAAAGTATGCTTAAAAAATAAAGGGCTTTTATCCTAAAAAAATATTTGTTGAACACATGCTTTTGGTAGGATTCAATAACTCATTCATCTAGACTACCTTGAAGGAAGAAGAAGAAGGTAACAACCAAAGTACTCTTGTACACGAAGTTAATTCCCTAGAGACAATACTAAGTACTAATGAGTTGTATAAGAAAAAAGGAAAGGGTCCCAATGAAAGGAGCACCTAGTGTCTATTTGTTACTCCCAAAACTACTACATCTCGGAGAATTGCTCCAGTGACTCACCCATTTAGAAATATTTCCAACAATAGTTGAAGCGGCAGAGGACAGAAGAGTCCTCACCCTGGGAAAATTGAGAATTCACATAAGTTACATGTGAGAAAGAAAAGGAAGAATTTAATACAAGAGGAAGAGGACAACCTTATATAAAACAAAATCCAAAGATTTTCTCTGGATGACCTTGAGTTGGAGCCAGATTTTGAGAAAATATTTCCTGCGATGGAACAACCATAAATTGTAACTCGAGAATTTTTTTTATTAAAAGTTGTTGAAAAATATATTTTTAGTGAAGATGAGTCCTTCACTTTTAAAAGTGTTATTTTTTATAAGGAGTCTAAAATATTAATTGTGGAAATAGGTGATCATAAAAATAAAAAAGGGGAATATTGCTTAGAGGTTGACCTGAAAGACTTGTGGTCGTCCCATAACTTTAAAATTCACAGGGAAACTGGTGATTCTCCTGACGATTCCATTGATGGATTGGAAGATGAAAATGCCAAGATAAAAGAAAGAATTAGAGAATTGGAAAATGGCTTTATTCCTCTTCCAATCCTGGCAAGTGATTTTTCAATGGTCAAACCAACCACACCCGTCATTAAGTTGAAAGGATATTCAATTCTACTCATAGTGGTCTAGAGTTATGTAGAAAAAAAGATTAAGAAGAGAATGTCATTAATAAAAAAAAACATGGTAGGTATCAAAAAATATTGTTTCTTTTGGCTCAAGGGCACATTATTTCCATGAGTATCTAAAAGTTGATTTAAATAACAAAGAAGGTTTCTACACGAATGTTGTATTACCATTTGGAATTAAATTCTCAAACATGAAAGAACTGAGATGAAGAGAGTAGTATTTTTGCCTTCTCCAAGTCGAATAAAATATCTAAATGCTTGTTGGAAGGAAAATATTAAAAATTTGAGTAACATTGTTCAAGCATGCAGTGAAGCCATACTGAAAAGAGAATAATTGTTCAAAATACTCACAGAGATAGATCTAGTAGGAGGTAATAGCGAGGTACAATACCCTAAATTAATTCTCAATGAAATGTTTTTGACAAAGCAGCAATTTCACAAACAAGTTGAGATATTTAAAGGGTTATCACTTGAATTTTTTTTTGGCATACTTGAATATAATGAAGATGAAATAGAAAATTGGCTAGTTGATTATTCCATGAAAAATCAAGATATTTAGGAAGAAGTACATGTTATTTATCTTGACATAGGAGACTTCGAAGGTGAATTATTCAACATTAAAATCAAGCATGAAATAAACGTCACACCAATGAAAAACTATATCGAAGATTGGTTCAAAAAGAAAATTGACAAATTAACCAAAGAAGGGCAAGAAATAGTTGAGACCGTTCCTATAACCATCAATGAAGACAATAAAATGAAAGAAAGAAACAAGTAAAATATGAGAGAGACCATCATAGTAAGTTCATGTTGATCATATCCTACTTTATTTATCAATTTTTCATCCAGTTACTCTGCTTCTTTAACTAGAAAGGTTTAGACGAGCAACAAGACTGAAGAGACGAAATACTAGCTAGAGAAGCACAAGAACAAGGTCGAGATTGAAGTTGGATGAATACAAGGGACCCATTACCAGAAGTAAAAGTAGGAAAATATGTGTTCCGGGAAATGGAAAACATATTCCTGAAATATATTTGGACATGAAGAACCACAAATAGAACCTCATGAAGAAAGACAAGGAGGTGGAGGAGTTGTTGCAGAAATCAAGAAGACCTAGTATTTGGAAACTGAAGAAGAGTAAGGGATTCCCCCTTAAATTTTCGAGGTGAGAAACATGATCTCCATGTTCCCCCTAAGAGCACCTTGAAGGAATTTTCGGGAGATGGAACAATTGATGCCAAAATACATCTTAACTTATTTCTTGATGTTTGTGATTTTCATCACGTTGAATATGACAATGTAATGGTAAGGTTATTTCTTCAGACCTTATCAGGGAGAGATTATGAATGGTATATGACATTACCTAGTAGGTCAATTGGATCATTTAATGACCTCAAATCCATGTTCACAAATACGTTCTCTCCTCCAGTTGCATATCATACCCTTCTCACCAATTTTACCCAGATTGGTTTGAGGAAGAATGAGAGAATATGATATTTCAATCTCATGTTCAATAAAAAATTTAGTAATATTTCAAAAAACAAAATACCTAATGACCCAATGATACTTGGTTGTTATTAGAATGAAATTCCCCCAAATGTAAAATATTCTATCAAAACATCTCAAATGGATACCTTTGAAGAAACAATGATTAAGGTCACTGAGATGGAAGAGATTATGGTTGAGGAGGGTGTTGACCCCAAAAATATCTTGGGAAAAGTGCATAGGTAGCTGGGAGGCCTAAATATTTATGAACAAGGGGCCTCTAGCTCAAGAAGGAATGAAGAACAAAAATCACTTCCCACCCAAAATCAAAAAATTGGAGGAGGATTTTTTAAGAGAGCCATACCATATGTAAAGGTAGACCCTGCCACAACACAAGAAACCAAACAAAGAATTGAAGTTGAACAAATGAATAGAACCATCAAGAAGATGAAAAATGAGATAATCATATTAAGAAGGGGAGATAATCCTGTAGCGAATTCTAGAATGTCAACCCAATAGAAAAGAAGAAACCCTCCCCAAGAAAACAGAGAAAGAATTGAAAACACGAATAATCCCTGAAGACAAAGGGTTCTGAGGAATCCAACCCCACATGAAATTGTTATGGATGATGTATATGATCTGAAAATGGTTGAGAAAGGAAAAAATTACTTACTTGATGAAAGTTATGAAATTATACAAATGGATGGATGTGAGGCATCCATGTTAATATTTGAAGAAGGAAACAATGACCCTAACTTGCAAGAGAATGTTTCCCAGACACGTGAATTTGTAAATAAGTCCAAGAATAAAAATGATTCTAAAAATGAAAACGAGAAAGATAAAGTAAAGGTGAATGAGGAAAAACAAAATGAAAATGTGACAGATAGTGATAGTAGCAAGAAGCAACATATGATGTCAAATCCTACTAATATGAAGTACAATGTTGTAGAGTACTTGAGTAAGCTAAGGGTAACTCTCCCTTTCACAGAGCAAGTAAAGATCCCTCAACAAAGGGATAATATTTTGAGATTGTTGGATGATCCTTCTGGAAAAATGGAGGTTGTTGTTATAAGTCCAAAACAAATCTAGAACACATCAACTGTCAAATTGAGAGGTAAAATCCCGCCTTTTTATATTTCAATTGAAAATCATGATGGTTTCCTTCATAATTGCTTAGTTGATACTAGAGAAACCAATAATATTATGCCATTGGTGGTCATGGAGGCATTGGGCATGAACTACACCAAATATTATGATACTGGTGAAAGTATATATGAAATTGATTCTAGACAAGTGCCACATTATGGTGAAATCAAAGATTTTTATGCTTGGATCACAATGACTCCACATATTATTATAGTTTTAAATATTATTGTAGTAGACCTTCCCCCTGCATATGGAGTTGTTTTAGGAAGATATTGGTCATCTATGATCGGAGGATACATAATGAATGATGGAAGCTACATGATGTTTCCAGATAAAGGAGGAGAGATGATTAACGTCCCCTATGAACCTAGGAGACCCTTCTCTTTCAAAAATAAGGATAATGAATTAATGGAAAATTATATAAACGTGGGGATAAGAAACTATGTTATCTTAGAAATGGAGCAGAATGAACACCTGGAGAAAACCCAAGACATGAAGAATCAAGAGAATCAATTTGAAGCATATTGGAGGATTTCATTTGATGGAGCTTTCTCAAGCTCCGGGAGTGTAGTTGGAATTGTCCTTTTTAATCCAGGAAAGATTGTGCACCCACATGCTATCAAACTTGAATTTTCATGTACCAATAATGAGGAAGAATACAAATATTTTATTCAAGGAATGATCCTTGCACAAGAAATAAATATAAAACATCTAATTCTGACTGGTGACTCTGTGTTGGTGATAAATAAAGTTACCCAGAGGTATAAAATTAAAAAATAAAGACTCAAGTTATATTTCAAAAGAGTTAACGAATTGATGGAATCTTTTAGATCTTTCAACATTTCTTTCATTCTAAGGGACAAGAACTAGAAAGAAGATTCACTGTCTTTGGCGGCCTCATTGTCAAACCTAGATGATGTTCAAAGAAAAAAAAATCAAGTGAAAAGAGTATTCCGACCTTCTGTACTTGATAACCATGAATATTTACAAGTATTTGAGAATTATGAACAATTGGAAAAAAAATCAACGATGATTGTTCAAGGATAAATTCATGAGTGCGGACACAGACCAATATCCCCAGATCCACCTGGATCTGGAACAAACTGTGACAGAATACTACTCTTTCCCTAGTTCTAAAGTATTGAATGGACAAGAGAAAAAAAGATGATGTACTTACTTTATGAAAGCTCTCCTTATCTCTATTGATCCTCGCTCTGCTACGATTCTCTTGCGTCGTCCAATCACAACAACACAAACCAATCACAGCAAAGAGATTAATATATTCAAAACTCTAGACTATACATGTGATCAAGGAATCATGTAATAAGATGATATCATCATTATGGGAAAGGGACATATTCATGT